>JAPDSC010162983.1:106737-133815 GCA_026290005.1 Latrodectus geometricus
TAATAAAAATTTTTCTAACGTATGAATTTATAAGCCGTAATCACAGAAAAACACTTTAAAGTCTATTAATCAGTTGTTAGGCTGCAAATTAAATCAATTTTTAAAAATGTTTGGCTTTAACTTAAATGTTGTATCAAATAGAGTGTTTAAGGAAAAATAAAATAAAAAAAACTATTTGCGAATTTATCTTACAAAAAGGACACAAATCTCTTCATCAGTCAGAAATGGAAACCATAAACACTGGAGATTCAAACAAGTTTTTTGAAAAAAACATACACATTTTTAAGAGATTTGTCTGTATACACGAATAATATGAATAATAAATAATTCAAATTACAATTTTATTCATTTTTAGTGAAAATAACTTATTGTTTACATTGTATTTTTAATGAAAGTACTTTAAAAATATTTTTGATTTGCCCGTTTTAATGTATGATATTCACTTGATTAAACATAAAACTGTTTAACGTTTAAGTTTGGCGTTTTATAATTAAAAGACATTTTCTTAGACTCTTAAGCGCCATTTTTAAATTTTAAAAAAATGACTGACACATATTTAATTAAACGCTGCTCTTATCTTTGTACTTAAGTTTCAGAGCAGTTTTTTTATTTAATATTATATTATAGTGATATTTAAAGGAAAATAATTATGACTTCTTAAATTGCAAATTTTATTTAAATTTTATTATAAATTCTTATTGAAAAAACTGTAAAACAGAATATACAGTTTATCATATTAAAAACAGTTTGTTCATTTATACAATATTTCAAATAAATCAAAACAACATTTTAGATATCAAAGGTAATTTACTAAATACATTTGATACATTATTTGAAGTACAGTTCGGAATCCTATTTCTTAAGAAGAACCCCTGAAAGCTTTCGCTAATTTTGCTAAAATTTCCAAGGGCAATCTTAATGATTCACTGGTGATTCCAAGTGATGATGCTACTAAATTGAAAATACTTTGGAGAAGTTGTATGTTGTTGTCTGAAATAGTGATCATTGTTGTTGTTTCTTCTGAGTTACCATTGTGAACAAACAGAAGCAAACAGAAAAGTACAACAAAAATTTTTATCGTATACATCTGAAACAAATAAAATATTTATAAGTATGATTTAAAAACATACGATTTTACAATTGTAATTTCAATTAAACTAATTAAGGCACAAGATGTAATTAATCCTTATTTTCAAGTGATATTATCTTTGATACCTTCAATATAAATTCAATTAATGATATTATCAAATTTCTATTAAATATAAATTTTTAAAATGAACTGGTACAAAACTAATCAGAGTTGCAACATCAATAAAATTAATTAAATTTAAGCAATTTCTATAATAAATATTCTCCTAATATTTTGAAAGGAACAAAAAGTATATTTAATAGAATAAAAGTAATTTAATAAAAAATTAATGAAAAAATATTAGATGATATTCACAGTAGTAATTTCAATATAAATGGAACTATTGGCACTGTCAATATAATTATTGGCACAGTACATATAGTGAAAATTTAAAAATAAACTGCTACAGATTATGTGCAATTAAATCAATGTAAAGTTAATTTAATTTAATTAATCATCAGTGAAAATAATTACATTTATACAAATTTTCAAAAAAATATTCTTATTAGATATTGTTATGAACAAGAAAAATATAATGGATAAAGATAATACTAAACATTATAAAAGCTTCTGTAAAATTAAGCGCTAAAATTATATTTCTACTGTAGGAATCATTTCCCAAAAAATGTTCACTGATTGTTTTCACTTTTTATAATGTGTTTTTAATCTTATTTAAGAGGAAATAACAATGCTTGTTTTACTGACAGGAATTATTTAAATAATTAAAGAAGAAAACATCTACGAGATTTTAAAAAGAGAATAACAAATTAAACGATATGTGAGGATTTGATTATCAAATCTCATTTAAAGTTATTTGAATTTTAAACAACATAAAAAAAATATTTTTTAAACTATTTAAAACCTTTAAATTAATAATATATGATAACTTTTAATTAACTTTTAATACATGATAACTTTTAATTTTCGAGAGATTTGAATTTAAAAAATTTAATAATATACTTAAAATGTGAATTTTTATCGTTAATTTTACTAAGATACTTTGATACGTGCAATAATCTGATAAGAGTTATGTTTTATGGTAAACAATATGATTCGTAGCATGCATTTCAGTTTTAGTGTTAAAAATTTCACTAAGATTTTTCGATGCACTTTGTAATGAAGAAATAAATTTTATATATAAATAGCACTTTGAAACAAATTTTAGCACCAAAATCGATACTATTTTGTTACTTAAGAATGTTTATATTTAGGCAAACATTTACTATTATAATTGATATGCAAAATATAATTTAATGAAAGAAACGTTTGATGAAAACAAAAGGAAAATATGTTTTGCGAAAATTTTTTTATACTTTTGGACATACAGCACAAATAGGCTTCATTTTTATTACTTGAGTACTTCATTATATTTTGCCTGTACCCAATTTTAAATTTACAAATAAACTTACAGTTAATATATTATTTCATTTATTTAAAAAAAACAATCATTAATAACAATTATATACTCAATAAACCAGTTAATTAATTATTTTACGATTATAATTTTTTATTACTAGGAACAAAACTAACGTGTATAAATAAAAAATTCAATAGAAAATTTTAATGGCTATGAAAAATATCGATAAAGCCAAGAAACTACAGTTTAACATAATGTGCTTATAATATCTAAGGATTAATTTGATAAAAGTAAAAGAAAAACATAAATAATAATATTTTATGCTAAATACTTAACAATAAATATATGATTTTCAACTTACATTTTCAGATTTTTGATGGAAATTTGCAACAAACAAAGCTATCACAAATCTAAAAAAATGTATTTTAACTGTCCTCAATAATAGAATGATTCACTTTTATATTGAAGGTAACACTTATCAACTTATTGCTAACTCATTATTTCTAAGCACTTATTTTGATCGGATCAAGTGATAAGAACTCCAAACACGCTTTAGAAATTTTTATATAATTTTGTAGAAGTGTCAAGTTAATGATCACCCAAAATATGAAATAAATATTTTTTTTCTCTTTAGGAAATCAATAAAAATATGTATCAGATTATTAAATATTTAACTAATTTGAATAATATATATAAATAATGACCAAAAATGATATGATAAGTATTCCTATATTTGTATTTAATATGAAATATTGTTGAAAACATTGATTTAAATTTATTTCCTTTAAAATGTTTAAAATAAATAATTTTTAAGCAATAATTTCTTTGATTTTAATTTTTTGAATACGAAATTTATAAGAGGGACTTCATTGTTGAAACTTAAAATAACTTATTTTGACTATGCAAAGTATATATATATATTTATCAAAGTAATGAAGCAATAAAGGCAATTCATATACGGACGTGGCTCTTAAATGTTATTGACTCTATTGATGTTTTATTTCCAGTCTGTAAATGAAACTATAAATTACATTGCTAAAAATATCTTTTATCTCAGACTTAACCAAATATTTTCTAAAAGTAAGGCCAATATTAATGACAACTCTTTATGTAATTTTAAATTACTTTTCAAGGCCTTTGCTGTTGTAAAGACTTTTATCAATGATGTAATTTCTTTAAGTATATTAAAATTCAAAAACATATTTTTATTTAGAGCACTTGTTATGGTGTTTATAAAATGATGAACACACAACTGTTAATTGAAATAAGGGTTCACTACCGTAAGCTGATTGTACAATGGTCCGTGTCAGATCCTTATGAAAGTTGTGACTGAAAGTTTATAAAAACTTATGAAGATGTGACTCTATGTATATAAATGTATGTGATATATATATGAGTCATCGTTGTACATATTTTCCAATAACACAATAAATACGCTTAAACAATAAAACAAACCATGTTACATGTTTTAATGTAGTTTCACAATAATTTAACACAGTTATTATAATTAAATTAAAGATATCAGTAAGCCACTATGAAAATTAACACTATTAATTCCTACCAACATAAAAATATTTTAAAAGAACATTATTCAAAAAATCTTTCAAGAGTACTTTTGTTAAACTTTGATTTAAAACAGATGTGGAAAATATATTAAACTGATAGAAGACAGTGTGTAGTAGCAGTTGCTTTGAACACTACATAAAGAAGAATGGCCAAATATTGAAAATTTTATTAATCGTTTAAAAATGATATAATTATAACAAATTGAAAATTTGTTATAATCGTCTTTATATTAAAGTCTCCATTCTTAAAATCAGAGATTTGAATTTCTTCATAAGAAATTCTTCTGCAAGCTCTAGTCCCCAATAATTTGAATCTGAAATTAAATATAAATGTTATTCTCAAAATGTTTAGAAATGAAATATTGCTTATATTGTGAATTTGCTAACTTGCTTGTTGCTCAACGTTCTTTTTCGGCGCAAAAGTGTTAATTAGAAGAGAACTTTCATTTTGAAAAGGGATTCCAAAGCACTGCACAGAGCTTGAGGTAGGATTCGAACCCACAAATAGTTGTACCGAAAGTAGAAGGGCAACTATTCATGTGCCTACTAGGCTCACGTTGGCCAGTGACAAACATCCAGATACCAGTTCACACTGTTTAATGCAGGCATTTTAGTTTAACTCCAAACAAAAATTCACTAATCCAAGAATAATGATTTGATTTCAAAAATTAATTTTATAAATTATCATTTTGCACAATTTTTCTCTCCATTATCTTTATACAAACGTTAAAATATCGTTCTTACTGATCCCCGGGAATGAAAGCTATTTATTTTACATATATTGTATGTGTTATCTAGATAAAATATCCATAACATTAAGGAAATATTAGTTGCACCATCAAAAAATTTCTAAAGCTCCGTTTTCCTTCGATAATGGTTACTTTTGGACCATAAAGATTAATTTAAGATTTTTGACAGTAAAATAAATCTTTTCTTATTCATATATCCTAATCATGCGTTCTACAAGTGAGTAATTTTCTTTTTATTTATTTATTTATTGAATTAAGTTGAAATTTTACTTTTAATTATTTCACACTTTAGAGTTCTAAATCTATTAAAAAGTGATCGATCCAAATAATTTCTAAGTAAAAAATAATCATTGTTCTATTAAAGGATGCATATTTTTTTATCAGAGAAATCATTCTATTTGATATATGTTTTGATTTTTATCTTCATTAACTTCTATAAAAAAATTTATACGATAAAATTCATTCAAATTTTGCGATGAAAAATTTGATTTTGGAGATTTGTATGGCTTCTTTCAGATATTTTTTTGATGTTATTTTACAATATCTAAAGTGAAAGAATAACTTAAAATTTTAAGGTACTTAATTTTCTATTTCATGCGAGTAAGCACGTTTCTGTAAAATCCATATTTAGTTTTTAACTTTATCGAGATTTCAATCTTTGAAATATGATTATATAATTTCAACTTTTATTAAGTAATTCATAAAAAACTTAGCAAAATACATCAATTTTTAAAATTGCTACGAATTTTATAGCTTTCGTATATAGTTATAGCAATAGAATATAAGTCATATATAATTTTTATTTTATTGGGTCTTACAATTTCAAAGTTGTTAATAAACGTTTATTGAGCTAAGTAAATAATTAAATATACATTTAACAACTGTTTTTTATTATTACAATTGCTTCCTTAATTTTATAATTTTTGTCAATATATTTATAAAAGCAGCTAGAAGTTATTTATAAGGAATTTGATTAAAAATATTTTTTCATTGCTTTCTTCTACTTTGAAAATGTTCAAATATTCCCTTCAGTCCTATAAGGAATTCTACAATAAAAATTTTGTTTCAAATTATATTTTTTACTATGTAAATGATGACGTTCAAAAATAATAGGCTATAAATGCACCGAAGGTATTGGAAATTTCGTATATTTTAAATAATAATTAAATGAAATTTTAAAGAAGTATATGTATCATTTGATCTGTGACAGTTTTCCTCAATCTTTATCAAATCACGAATCTTCAATTTAATATGAATTAATATGAATAATGTTAATAAAACCGCATTTCTCATGCTGTTTTGAACTCCAATGTTCGTACATCACATTGATTACAGTTCGAAATACTGTTGTATTACGTAGAAGGGAAAGGGGGCTTAATTAGCATATTATGGTATTATTTATTTTAAGTTTATGATGTGATACAATGAACAAAAATCATGTTTTTTGAATATTAGCAAGGTGAAATCAATCTCTTAATATTTGAAATTTCGTGTCTTGAAATAAATTCAGTTTCAGGATATAGAAAAGTTAATTGTTAAATGAAGCACTAAATTAATATTAAATGATAGATATTTTCTATTCAAATATCCTTAGCATTGTGTATATATATATATATATATATATATATATATATATATATATATATATCAAGAAAAACAATGTAATATAATATAATTGAGGAAAAGGCATAGGGACCACGTCGTCATCAGGAGGGATATGGTTAGCTATGCAAAACAGACACCCTTTTCTGATCAACATGAAAAACAAAGTTCTAAAAATATTCATGTTATTCCCCCGAAGGGTGTCTCTATGAGAAGAAAATACAACTATATCAAAATTGAAATAAATGAATTCAAAGCAATACATTGAAAAATAAGCAAAACAATACATAGGCAAATCAATACAATGAGAGAAATATATCAAGTACAGAAGAATATGATTGCGAAAAGTAATAAGAAAAATTTTTTACAAGTTAAATTAAGAAGTTAAAGTAGTTTTAAAAGTTTAATGTAGATTAAGTATTAAAGTATAATCAAAGTGAAAGTTGGTGTTTTCGGGATTTTTATTAGAACTTCAATGCTTGGGTGGCCCTTCTGTAGTTATGAAAACTACACATTACAAAATAAATAGCAAAATCATTATTTTTTAGTTGATTAATTAAGCGATTAACTTGTTTTTTGATAAATTTTAGATTATTGTAAATATGATATATGCGTTTTAGTTCATTAAGTACTACATTTCTGTAAATTTTTAAAGAGATGTTGGAATTCCAATAAATTAGTTTATTAACTCTAAAACTAAATTGATTGTTTTAATCGAAAATATCTATATAGGTAGTTGAATTTTCAATTTTCATAAATAAATCTAAAAATTCACTATTATTGTAAGTAGTGTTCGTTTTAATTAGGGAAATCTCTTTAGGATAAATTGATTTAGAAGTATCATTAAAATCTAAAAATTGATTTAGAAATACCATTAAAATCTATCTGAGATTAGATTTAAATGATATTTAATATAATTGATTTAGAGATAAATTGATTTAGAAATATCATTTCTAAATCACTTTATCCTAAAGAGCTTTCCCTAATTAAAACCATCATTCAATCATTCAAAAAAAATCAATGAAAATACTTGACACATTAACTGAAAAATATTTCAAATAAATTAAATAGCAATGCCAAAATTGAATTTTCATAATTTAAGTAAGTTTAGAACAGTTATATC
Organism: Latrodectus geometricus; assembly: GCA_026290005.1. Lineage (NCBI taxonomy): Eukaryota > Metazoa > Arthropoda > Arachnida > Araneae > Theridiidae > Latrodectus > Latrodectus geometricus. The sequence goes on from JAPDSC010162983.1 coordinate 114,263, forward strand.
ATAATGATCATTCAAAAGTCAATGGTAAAATGTTCAAGTATTCAATTAATTTTAATTTTTACTTCCAAAAATTTTAAAATAAATTTATTAATAATGGATAATTTCCTTTTTCTTACGTAGAATTAATAATAATAGAAGGTTTTGATATAATTTGTAAAATAAATCATGCTGTGTGTTTAAAAAATAGCAACTTCAAAACATATTTTAATTAGATTCGACCACAAAACAAAAGTAGTTAACTAAACTGAAATTACTTTTGTTTTGTGCTTGAGGAATCTGTATGGAGAGATGTCTCTCAACAAAGATAATAAAACACAATTTACATTCCAACTTTCCAATTTTTTCATTTAATTAATTTCTCTTAGCTATTAAAAGTGCAATAATATTAAAAAATATGCGAGTGCATGATTAATATAAAATAAATGCAAAACAATTGAGAATAAATTCAAAGCGGAAGTAAGTTTAGAATAGTTATACAAACAAAAATGTTCTTACAAGCTTTATGATTTCTGATTTTTGAAACAGTATCACCAAAATAATGCCATTCATCTATAGATGTTCTGTAGTAGACATTTTCTAGATAGATTTATTCTATAATTCATTCTAGATTGATAATCTGTTGGTTTGAAAAATAATTTTCCTACCTATCATTAAACCATCCAAAACCAATTAACTATTTAATATTTTAACTACAATTTTAGCATTGACGTTTATGTATCAAGGAATTAAAGCTCTTATTTTGTACAAAAAATAAATACTCATAAGTTATTTGTATGCAAATAAAGTAACACAGTTTATGTAAATAAAGTATGAATCAAAAAGCACTCAAATGTTTTACTTATAAGTAATATAACTGAAATAAAATAGAAATCAACTTCAACATCTCAGAATTAACAATACAATGTGTGCATATAAAGAAATGTTGCTGTTTGTTTTCTATGTTATAACAAATTATGTTACTTTATTTAAAAATAAAGAAACTTCTTGTAATAAGAGAATAAAGAACTTTCTATTTTCTTGATATTGATATAGCACGTTTTCACGTCATGTGTTCCTCAAAATAATTATCTTTCTTATAAAATAAAGAGAATACAAAATTCAAGAGACATAAAAGCCACTTTAATGTCTCTTGAATTTTGTATCTTCTTTATTTATTTGTATTAAAAAATAATTTTGTAAAATAAAAAATGAAAAAGGAAATTTTAAGAACTTTATACAATATCAATAAATTTTAAAAGCGTTTTTTATGTTTCATAAAAAATCTCAATAAAATACTTATTATTATTCTTTTTATCTCTGCTTCCTCCTTAATTTGCTTAATGACAGAACTGTTTTTTGTAAGAAGGAGCAACCTTAACTTTTTTATTTAAATTTTCTTAAATGTATATTTCTGGTTGAAATTTACCAATATACAATCTGGGATTAGACATTCTGAGATTTTATTAATCACAAAATGGTCAAAATATTTTGTTTTTGAATAAATATTTGTTTGTCAAAAGTATTTTGATTTTGCTTATAGAATTTTTATTTTTAAAATATTCGACAAGATATCTGGTAATGCATGGTTAAATTTGTGAAATATTAAAATTCTATACCATTAAAAATGTCATATAAGCACTATTCATCAAACAAATTTGAAAATTAGTATATACAGCAATAAATATATAAAATGAAATAGATATATTGTGAATACTTTCTAATATTTAGGGTTTTAGAATAAAATGTTTCAAATAATAAATTAATATTTGAAATAATTTACAAACAATAAATATTTAAATGAAATTTGTTGCATAAAATGTGTTTAATAATTATTTAAAATAAATATAATTACTTTTCATCTGTAGACTTAGAATATATAAAAAATTATTCAAAAGCATATATTTATATTTTTTTATAATCCTCGGTATAGAAGGGTTTTAATGATATTTGCGATTCTGCTTATACTAAAATATGATTGAAAAGATTTTTAGTTATTTATAACCAAACTCTTCCATTATGTTAGAGTAAATTCCTAATTATAATAGTATTTTAACTAATAAATAATAAGAATTATAAAATTGTGCTTAAAATTTGCTATTGAGAAGTTATGAATCATTGAAAATGACTGAAAGGAATTCCTAAATACTGGTACATCACGTCATCAAGTGACTCATGTTATCAAAGTAAGTGTTCGAAGAATATTAACTAATGTAATCTCACTTTTAAATGAATTTTGTACTTGTTTATATTTCTTACTTTGCATTTTTGCTAATTTACTTTAAAAAAATCTATGTATGATGATTCTTTTCAAAGAGGAATGCATTCGAAGTAATCAATCCTAAAATTTTGTTTTGTCATTTTGCCTAATGAAGAATTGTTTTTACGAATAAAGTATAAAACACTCATAAAATAAATTTCTTTCACATATTGGTTTTCCAGCTGCCTCAAGGTAGGATCTATTCGTATTCCTTAGTCCTTTTATATTTGACATTTATAAAATATTTCTAAGTTAATATACGTATTTATTTAATACATATTTTTTACATTTTAAGTTTTTAAAATTTTATAAATTGTCAATGAATTAATATAAATTGTAATAGGAAAAGTAAATGTTAAAGTGAAAAATATCAATCTATTTTATTACAAACTTACATCTATTTTAATTATTTACAAATTTCCTTCTATTTTAAGTATTAGTACACGATGACAAATATAATATTAAAAATTTATGAAACGCATTTTGGCCACAAACTTGACCAATATTTTTTGTTATAAGAATTTAAAACATAATTCATTACCTAGCAAAAGAAAGCTTATAAGGAATTGCTTATAAGGAAAGACGATATAGCTGTGTCGTATAAATTAAAATGGATTTTCACTGTTATAATTATATTATAATTAAAATTGCAGCATTCATTAAATTTAGAATAAAATATCATTACTGTCATTAGAACCATGGTATCTGTGTTGTTAAATTTCAATACAAGAAAGCATAAATTGATTTATTACATATAATGGGAGAGGAAAGATATATTGTCCATTAATAATTTAAATTATTTAAAAGAAGCGTTTTTTACAATTAATATAATGTAAAATGTTTTAATCAGTATTTAAACATTTCAATTACAAATATACAAATATCCGGTAATAGTAAAACAATAAATATTATTTTGTATAAATATTATTTACATAAATACTATTTGTAGTTTATTTTATAAATTTAAACAAAAAATTTTTAATTTGATTCTGTGTCACTTTATAGAAATAGAAATAAGTACTATGAGTATTTATCACAAAATATGGAATTCTTTTATAAAATGAGGTAAAAAGTTGTTGTATTAAACTTATTTGTGAATTATTATAAATTTTGTCTTACAATGTGCCTTATTAAAATTTGAATACATCGTTAAATTGGCTTCATTAATTTTTTACCAACTTTGCTGTTATTAAAATATTTACAAAAATATTCTCAAAGAAATCTATCATGGAAGATGAGTTATTGTCTTTACATTATATTTTAAACTGAGATAATGGTAAACATAACAGTAAAGCATTAAAAATGTTAGTGATGAAAAATAAATTTAAAACTCACATTTATTCTATTATTATTTATAAGATTATCACAACTAGTAAGTGTCCTAATGCGTCCCTTATTATTATACTACAAGCATTTTTAGCCAAAAGCCTTTGTTCCACTTTTAACACTATATTAATGAATTATTAGTTTTAGGAACCAATTGCATTTGTTTTTGTTGTCTCCTGACGTTAAAAAAATAAATTTTGATGTAAAACGAAACATATGAAATTATGTAGTTATTCTTGACTGAGAGAGAGAAAAAAAGAAAATTGGAATCACAAATGCAATTTCTGGAATATATTTTTATTCATAATTTTACATTTATTATCAAATGAAATATATTTAATCAAACCTGGAAAAATCCTAAAAGTTTTGTTTTTGGTCTCCTTATTTTTTTCTCTTAATATTTTCAATCCACTTTTCAACATTTTTGAGCTGATATACGAATAATTATTTAAATATTAATATTTAAACTATTTTTCAGATGTACGCATCAAAGGTTTTGGTAGTCTTGCTCATTGTCTGCGCAGTATTTCCCAACCTGGAGGCTAGCTCTTTTCCTCAAAGGTTCGTCAGGTCAGTATCGGACATGCCACAAATAAATGCCAACAAATTTGAAGAAGGGGACACTACAATTCTTGAATTAGAATACCAGATTCCCGAAGACCTAGTTGATTCTCTAGTCCAGTTCTTAGGGGTCCTCCAAAAGCGAGTCCACCAGGCGAACGAGTTACTGTCGATGATACTGTAGCAAAGTTTACTGTACAGTAAAACTTAGATGTTTAGTACAATCTATTGTAATTTACAACTTAGAGAGCTGATAAACCAATTTGATACATGAAATAAAACTTTTTATAGTTGCAATATTTTGTATCTTTATTCTTCGTTCTACAAAAGTCTCTACAAAAAATTTGGTATATAAAAAAGTAATCGATATTAAAATAAGAAATATGAAATTATTTTTTGTATCTATTTTTAAAAATTATTCCACGAGTTTTTTATAATCAGTTTTAAAAAGCTTAACACATAAAAGAAATATAAATGTATTGTATACATAAGAGAGAAAAATAGTGGGAAAAATACAACTAAATCATAAAAGGAATCTTTAGTAGTTTATTCATGTTAAATATTTCTCAAAATATACTACATATTGTACAGAGCAAAATGATAGCTCTTACAATTTTCATTAATAATGAGTACGCATATTTAAATTATTGCAAAATTTAAAGTTACTTAATTTTCATGCATTATTAATATTGTGCTTATAACACAATATTTGAAAATTAAGTAAAACATAATGTCTGCTTTATTATAAATCCATCTTTGATTAGGTATCCTTAGTAGAGTATCGATTTTTATTTACATGAAATGTAAAGAATAAATTATTTTGGGATTAAAAATAAAATTAAAAACGTCACAACAAATTAAATTTTTTATTTTTATGCTTTCACAATTTCAAGTCTTAAGTGATGAAATACATAAAATTAATTTCAAATTTACAATTCTTTGTTTGTTTATTGTAATCTGCTTAAGATAGCTAAAGATTACAGTTAAAAAGGATTCTTTTGTAATACTTAACTATCTTAAAACAGAACTGATAAATGGAAGCGTGTTGTGATAACTGATAATATTTGCAAGTTAAGTTGTAATTGCAAGCACTTAAAATTGATAAACCATCCAGAAACAGATAAAACATTCAATAATCTATATTTTAAGATAATATGGGTATTAATAGTATATAAACTTTTCTACCTACAGAACAGAAATTTGTGAAACATTTCTCAAATACTTTTTTAGGTAAGTTTTAACAGTTAAATTATTTTATGCATTAAAATACCTAATAAACTAATTTTAAGTAAATGCAACAAAATTTTTCTTAGCCATAAGAAAAACATTGTTTAAAGTTTTCTTAAAGTTACTGAAATGAAAAATTGTTTTCTTAATTTAAAAAAACAATTTTTTAATTTCCGTAACTTTAAGAAACCTTAAACTACCTTTTTTTTAAATCATGTTTAAAATAAGATATTTGTTACATGAATAAGTAATTGTTTTTAAAAATATTATTTTTATAAAAGGCAAATTAAATTAGGTGTTTCTTAATTTATGATTTTTAAAACTATACAAACATTAAAATTTAGCATTAACTAACAAAAAATTTTCTCTAAAAAATGAGGAATTAATTTCTAATTGCAAGGTTTTCTTAAAAGTTCTACAACATTAAATGTGTTTAATTTTAAAATTTACTTTTTAAATTATGTAATAATAGAAATTTGAGGTAATTTACAAATTTGTTCTTACGACACATAAAAAATAAGTACGAAAAATATTTAATTCTCTATTGAATTATATGTAATTCAATATGGTATATTGACTTATTGTATATTACTTTAAACATAAAAAAGGTTCTTTTTCATCTAATGCGCCAATTCAACGAAGTATGATTAACTATTATTGTGTAGTTGAATCATGCAATTTTACCTAGTATAGTCAAACAAACTGAGGAACAAACGCATGTATTTGGTTCACACAAGCTTTAATAAGCCAAAGTACGTTAAATGATACTTAAATATAAACTGTAAATTTTCAATGCAATATGTTAACTATTGTTATGAAATTTAATCAGCAATTTCTTTAAAATTTGTAAAAAACATTCTTAAAAGGCATAATTTACCTGTATATTTGCAATAGACAAAATAGAATCATAATATTATAATCAGCCTGCCCATAACATAAAATTTATATTTAATAAAGACAGTCACTTCTTTAAAGTCACTTATATTAAATGAATCACATTAAATTCGTTTAAAAAAGATTTTGATATATAATAGTGTTGCACATAATAAATGTTGTCTCTAAATAATGAATGAATATTAATTTTTATATTATTTAATTACTCTCATTTTCCCAGAAAAATTAAGAAAATATAATAAAATTAAATCTCTGAATTACAAATATTTATGTAACATTGGTAACTACATTCCATCTCCTAATTAAACTAGGCATTCCTACCCCATCAGCTAAAATGAATTTGTATGCATAATTACTTAGAATTTATCATAATAAATTGTTGTATTCCAAATTATTTCTAAAGCATTATTGAACTTTAGAGGAAAACGATGTAACTTATTATGTAATCAAACATCAAACGTTTTTTTACTACACAAAAAAGGAACATGCGTTTTATTTCAAATAAATTTAGAGTATACTGTTGGATATAGAAAATGCAGCAGGATAAAATATTCGATAGAATGGAATAAAAACTAATAATCGAAAAAAGAATATAGATGTAAGTAAGTAATGGTATTTTAAAAAATTTATGTCATGCATTGACGAAATATCCAGAATAATCAGTAAAACGTTTTGTCATCTTTTATAACAATGCAAACAGTCTGTGAAATAGAAATTTCATTAACATAAGGATGTTATTCTCAAAAATGAAAAATATAAATTTTTCTATATTACTCATTTCCCATTAAACTATGGGCATAACGTCAAACAACATCGAATAACGTTTCATACACGGTATTATAAGAAATCAAGAGGCATTTCAGACAATCAAATTAGCTATATATGATACAAGGGATTTTTCTGTTGAGGATAACTGTGTGCTGTTTTATGTTGTCCCGTTAAAAAATACCTTTTAGCAACTGTTAAATGCAAGGCAGTACAACAAGTTACAGGACTTGTCGGTCACTGTCAGTATTGTCAACTTGCTTTATAGCTGGTCGATGACACTGTCACATTTTATTTCGTTGATTTAGTGTTAATGACAGTTTTGGAAATGATAGTATGTTCTCAAATTTCTTTCAGTCCGTCGTTATGAAACAGTTCTTACAATCTTGACTTATATTACGCAAATCCTTTAAACATTTAGTTTTTGATTCATTATAATTTCTATTTAGATGCATCGATCCATGCTTTAGATTTTCCTTATAAAAAACGAATTGGTTTTTCAATATCATTCATATTTTTCATTTGTCTATCTAATCTAATCTCAGTTCACAATAGATGCAGATATACGAGTTTCATCAGGTATATGGTAGTAAAACCAACCACTACATGTTGGCATACAATCCATCCTCCAAAAAATGTTTATCTGCTACATTTTCCTTCGATGCTGTCTTCTGGGCAATTTTTTATCAATACATGTTTTCTGCAACTCATAACTTGTTCATTTATATTTGATACTTAATAATAGAAATTTTTAGTGGTTTTATATTTACTATTGCATTAATTAATTAAGAATGCAATGCAGTAATTTTTATCTTTTTTACAGAATTCACTAATATTAATTAGTAATATAAAAAATCGAAAAATAATGTATAATTTTTTTCTAAAAATTGTTATTAGTCAAGCCTTAAAAGTTCATTTTAATATAGAAATTTTAAGAGATAAAGTTTTGTTACGGAAAGAATACCTTCAGAGAAGAAAAATGTGTGACACATAAAATATTTGAGGTTATGCATACAAATTTATTAAAATCTTATTACAATTTACTTTTAATAAATACAATAAATAATTAAATAACATTTTATTATACTTTAAATTATGCATATATATAATTATGCGATAAACATTTTTTATTATACTTTAAATACATTTAATAATACTACTTTTACTTTATATGAAACGACTCTCAAAAAGAATTGCACATAAGTATAAATTCATTTGACGAATAAGAAATGTAAATTATGATACTTTTTCAACAGATTAAAAGCGATTTCACGTTATATAAGCCATAGAAATTATCATTAAATACTTTAATAGATTTGTAACAAAATGGGGAGAAATAACAAAAGATATTTTTGCTAATATATTGTTTTACTAAATTCAAAGTGTTCATTTGAAATTTATAACTTAATGGATTTGGTTTACAATTTCCAGATATTTAAAATAAAAATAAATAATTTTCGTATTCAGTATATGAAAGTGTGATGCATGACAAATACATTGTTGAGTGTAGACACACATAAAGAGGTGATCCCAGGACTGTACCTTAATAATAACGGGTTTGGAACACTTGCCCATCACCAAGCGCTTCATAATTTTGAACTAAAGTCAGAGGACGAGATCACACCTAAGCTAGCATTCTCCTCTCAAATTTACGCCAGACCAGCGGTAAGACTTTGAACTTCACAAATTAATGGGGATACGTCAACAACCCACGGAGCTCCAGCAACCCAGTGAAGGAAAATGTGTCGTCATCACAGACTAATCGCTAAGAATGATGCCTCAATTTACAGATCTTAACGAGATGTTTGGCAGTGCCGTAACCGCGCGTATGCGTTTAGTTCAAAAAAGCAAACATGTTCTAAAATTTTATTGAACATTTTAGGCTAAAATAAATTTTAAAAGAAAATACTCTTGATTTGTTGAAGATTAACGTTTCTAACTTTTTTATTCCAATGTTAACTCAAATATTTATTAACCGTAAAACCTTTCCTGAATTTAGTAAGTATAAAAATTGAATGTTGGCTTGAACCTTGTGCTATCTCATATCTTGAAAGATTTCTACTAAACTTGCTGTCTCACTTGCTAAAATTCACTTTGCTATTTACAAATTGATGTCTGTAGAAGAATTCAGAGGAGTTAGAGGAGAAAGAACAAAGAATTTAAAACATATACTTCAAGAATTACAAGAACAATTCACGTTGTACTTGAAAGCTCCATTAATGTAAATATAAAATTTGTAAAAGGTAGTTTGTTTGAATCTCATAAAAAGTCGCACATTTTGAAGGATTTCTATGAAATGTAGTTGTTTATTACCTTAAGAAGGCCGATAACAATATAAATTAATTAAGTATATTAGCTGAAAAAGATGATAGAATAGTTTTTAGAATATGCATACTGGAGTGCTATGCACCATAAATTTATATACTCGTATATATATATATATATATATATATTATTATTATTATTATTATTATTGTTAAAATGATTTATTCAAGTATGCAATTGAATTAATCGCCTTATTCAATCCCAATGGCAATCAGCACAGTCACTTTATGATTAGTGATGTTTTGCAGAAAAATATTTATATTTGCTGTGAAACAATTTATGGAATAGCCACAAGTAACTCAAATTAAACTCAGAGAAAACTTATTATTTAAAATTATTTTACTGTAGTTTTTTGAAACGTCATACTTGTGCTTAAGAATTTAATTATTGGAAACAATCAAATAAATTGCATGAACCTTTTTAATTTCACGATGTGAATATTTTGTGAAAATTCAGTTGCGTACATATCTGTAATGTTTGTGATTTTAAAATGTTCAATAGAATTTAACTAAGTTTAAATTTGAGTAAATTTTTGGTAGTTTTAAAAATATCAAAATTTGAACAAAACTTATTAAATCTAAAAATACTTTTTCCAGTTTCTTATGAAAATTCTTGATTTACGAAAATATTTTCATCAATTCGAAGTAAATATTGATATAAAATTATTAAACCAAGAATGAAATAATATTTTTAATTCCCTTTTTATTTGTTCATCAGAATATTAATTAATGGGTTTAGATTAATAAAATAGTTCGGTTTCTTTAACTATGGTGACTCATTGTTTTAAATATGTGTAAGAATGAAAAATGTTTACTTAAGTTTTAATGGGGGTTAGCAAATATCATTAATCTAAAATAATGAATTTATTGAAAATTTAATCTAAAATTTAACTTAGTATATCTAGCAGTTTCTTTGATTTCATGAATTTATTTCTTTGATTTTGAACATTAAGTTAAACATATTTTTATATAACACTAGAGAAAAATGTTATTTAATCATTTTATAGAAACAGACACATTTTCAAACATGTTTATTACATATTCATGCAAAAGACATATGAAGTTTCTTCTAAACAGAATGCCATATTCTGTAATACTAGATGACACAGACGCTGTGTAAATACAATGATATGACTTCAATTCCATTAACCTTGAGGTTAACTCCTATATTGCGAAATAACTTCCTTGTTATCGAATAATAAATAAATAACTATTTAAGTTACAAATTATCACATTACGTGGTTAGTGGTTGAGTTGTCAAACCAATCAAGCGAAAATTTCAAAGTTCTCTTGCGATATAAACAATGTGCAGTTAAATAAAGCATCTTCTTAGGTAAGGGAACTTAAATATTTTATCATTTAATTCTAAATTAAAAGGCCTTACATTTGTTTTTGATTCCAAGCAATGATTTAAAAAAAAAAAGAAGAAAACTTTCAATATATCTTTATATTTACAAGATTTTATACAGTTCTATTAGAATACTGATATTTAAAATATTCCAGTTGATTATGCTTAGATTAACAATCAAGAACAAATTAATAAAACATTTATTGTGCATTCCGTTTGACTCTTTTTCAACTATAAATATAAAGTCATTTACTTTTTAAATAGTATAATTGTGGAAATACATAAAATGGTTCTATAATATTACTATTAATATCTGCTATTCTTATAAACAAAATTAAAATTTATAATAAAATAATCTGTACCTAATTTATGAATAACTTGAGAGAATGTTTTAGAAAAAATTAGGATACACAAAGAAAAGTATTTAATATCTCATCAAAAACTTTATCAAATCTTATGAAGAAATCAGATTTTTTATATCATTATTTAATGACATAAAAGATTCTTAATTTAATTTAATTAAAAGTAATTTAATTAATTTTATGTACAAATTAGAAATTATAACTTCTATTTATATAATACCTTTCATTCAATATTTTTGTAATTTTATTTGAAAGTAACAACATGTAAAGCAACAGTTTTAATAATTCCTAGGTGATTATTATACATAGAATCAGTTATTTTCATTTAGATTTTTTTCAATTTTATATAGTTAAATAACCATATTTTAAATTATTTAATAAGTAAAGTTCGCAATGATTAAATCACTTAGTTATATACCTGAAAAATTTTAATTTTTAAATAAATTGTATTGGTCTTTGTAAAGTAAATACTATATTACATAACACCACACTTACTAAATTATCAATATTTTATGCAAGACATTAAAAACCTGCGTTTAAGAATAATTTTGGCTAATGCCAAGCTAAAATATTAGGCACTTTTTAAATTGTATTTGAATTTACATGAATTTAATAAGTAAAAAAATATTTCCTCCTCTTAATTCTGATATTTAATTTTAAATATTTGTTGTTTGAGCATCAATAAAAATAATATTTTATTGAAAAAATAGGCTGCCAGTCATGCCAGAAATAGGAATTTCTCTGTTTTTAATTCCGATCTTTTACTCCTAAATGTTTCTTATTATGCATCTTAATGCCTATTCTATTGGTTTGTTTGGCCACTAAGTGGTCATTTCTGCTCACGAAGGCTTTAAGAGAATTCAGAACCATTACAACATCCAAACCCAAGAAAAGATTCAAGCCCACGTTATTGAACCAAAAGCAAGACCACTAACCATTCGACAACCAGCTCGGCTATATTTTATTAGATGAAATACACAGAGCTATTTATCCACTGGGATTTTTTGTGAAGTATTTTAAAGATTGAGAAATTCTTCTACCTATAATTTTATTTAAATTAATTTTTCCGGATTTGGAATTAATGAACACAATATTTTAGACAAATTAACTTGTTGTTATTCTATCAAAATTCAAGAGACTCAGTTGAGTTGAATTCAATCAATTTTGTTAACTATTTCCAACTTAATTTTCCTTCATCCAAATTTTCTAGTCATTAATCAAAGTTTATAATAATTTTTTAACATAAGTGTATTAAATTTATTTCTTAAGAATTCTCGGTAAATTCTTGCTTAAATGAAAAGTTAGCCGAATATTTACTTCACATTGTTTCTGCGGTAGAAGTGGTAGCGTTTTATTTTTCTTTTTTGCATTCTCAATATATGTATATACATAAATGGAGAATTCTCTATATAGGTGCAGCTGTGTTGATTTTGGGGTTCCATATACATATGTATATATGTGAGTTGTGTATGAGTGTGTTGTCCGGAAACTGCATTAGTTATTTTAATTAAAGTGTGAGGTCGATTTCAATGATTCGGATTAAATAAGTGCGTGCAAAAATATTGGTATCAGAGGTGGAATTGAGGTACTCGAATTGTAAGTGTTGTGTTGCAATTGTGCTTGAAATTGCGCGAATTATGTGAGTAGGGCCCGATTGAAAGCTGAATCGAATATTAATTTTCAATTAAATTTCAAGTCTTAAGAATATTGTTTTACAATCTAAAGTAATGTGATTCAATTAATCCAATTAATGTGTAAAAACTTTAACAAAAGGTAGTTAATGTATTAAAAAGATTAAATGGTGGTTTTATATTCAATTATACAAAAATAAATTATGAAAGCTACTCATAATATAAGCGTTTTTTTTGTCAGAATTCATCAATATTATATAATATAAGAATTTATAGTAATTTTTTTCTCAACGTTTCTGCTGGTTTATCTTTAAAAATTCATTCTTAATTTAAAAATTTTACAATGAGATTATTTTACGAAAGTAATACCCTTAAAGAACTAAATAATAAGACACGTAAAATGATCAAAACACACATAAAATTTTATAGAAACTTTTTATATTAATTCTTTTTATCGAATATAATTAATAATTTTAAAATTATATGCTAGTTTTTAAAAGAACAAAAAAATCTTACATTTTTGCAACACATTAAAATCAATTCCTCACAACGTAATTAAAATTTAAGAACTTAATCACTTTTACAGCTTAGAAACAAAGAGAAAAAAACCAATATAAATAATTTTGCTATCATATTGCTTTATTGAATTCAAAATGTTGAATGAAAATTTGTTACTTAATATAAATTAATTGCATGATATTAAATCATTTGAAATAAAATAATTTATTTTCAGATTGATTATATTAGAATATGATCTACGACATATGCATCGTTGGGGGTGGACTGTTTGGAAGTGCTGCAGCAAGGCATGTTTCATCGTGTCCTTCCCTTAAAGTGTGCTTGGTTGGAGCTAGTGAGCCTACGGTGAATTTTCTTTCCTTGTTTATGATTTTAAGCAAATAATTAATATATTAATCATGGATAACAAAATCTAACATAATTAGAAGCTTTTATAAAACATATCACATCTAACAAACTTCTTATATTGACATGTCCCCAAACAAACATTTATCAGAATGCAACGTAATATTGCATCGTATTAAGCATACCAAAATATTATGGTAAAAAGCAGATTTTAAATTGTAGTTTAGTTACATTTAACAGTAGATTTGTAGTACATGGAGTTTTTCCTTCATATCATAAAAAAATATTAAACATACAATAGTTACGAATATCATTCGTAATTTGAGCAGTATGGTAGATTTTAAAATAAAATAAAACTATATGCAGATACATTGGAATCATAAAGCAAAATAACTTATTCATTCATTTCTAAATGTCATTCAAACTCATAATAATGTATACAATATAATAATGAGAAGTAAACTATATCACATAGCAATAAACAAAGCTATATTTATTCATACAGTGCAACAATATTTAATGATAATTTTAATAATTCTCAACCACTGTGTGTCGAGGTACTTTTGTATTTCGACTTACCCTAAAAGTGTGCTACCAAATTTTAAAAATGTATATGTTTTTTCTATTACGAACGAAGATTGCTTAAAGCAAAGAAAAGCTTACGGTAAAAGTAAACTTATTTTTATAGTTAAATATTACATTTTTTTCAGATTAAAAATAATTTTTACTTTTGACAGTTGCGACCTTTCATAAAGTGAAATACTTGCCCCACATGAAGAAATTTCAAATGTTCCCAATATCTACATCTAAAATGTTTTACATCTTATTTGTGTAAATTCAGATTTTCAATATTAACCAACATAAAAACGAAAACGTAGAGATTGTTAAATATAGAAGAGACAATATGAGAGTCACATTTTGTCATCTTTACGACCAAATATAAAGAAATTATCTAAAAATATCAAGCTCAAATTTCTCATTAAAAATATCCTTAATTTTACATTGTAATGAATCCCTTAATAAACGTACTTTCTTTTTGTTTTACATATTATATTGTTTTATTTTACACTCAAAATTTTGTCATAAACTATTTTATACAGTGCACATTATAGGTAAGTAAACTTTTTCTATACTCATTTTTGTGTGCAGTCAAATTTTATTACAAATATCAAACTTTAAGGGAGAATCTAATCTAGGAACTGTTGAAACAAAGATACAGTGCCAAACATTCAGCTGCCGACCCGGTTTTAAAAATAATAATTACATTAAAATGTATTTCAGAAAAACTTTTTAATCCTTATATTTTTATCTGCGTGTAAAAATAATAATTATTTCATGAAGTTAAAAAGAATATTTAAATATACATTTTTGCGCGTCCCTTATGATTGTGTTACAGTTCTCATTTTTCAATAAGTAAAGATTTTTCTATAACTGAAATTCTATGTGACTTAAAATTCTTCACAAATAGCTCAATATATTGAAAAACTAAACTGTTATGAACCATTAAAATTTCCATTTTTTTTATTTTTGAAGACAAAAAATAAGTTAATTTCAAGACTTTATAGTGATTCAATCTAGAAAATATCGAATATTCTCAGCAAAGTGAAAATAGAACATTAATTGTTAAAAAGAAAAGAAAATTTCATTTGTAATTAACTATGTATTTAGAGTAAAGCAATTAATTAGAAACTAAATCCTATAGCATTATATTTTCTTGCAGACAGAAGAACGTAAAGACAGAGAAATATTTAGTTCTCACTATGATGAAGGAAGAATAACACGAATTTTAGATGAAGATACGGCTTGTGAAACGTTATCGAAGCATTCTATAAACAGATACCATGAAATAGAGAAATTATCAGGTAATTTTTTTTTTAATCTTATCGATTATGTTTACGAAATAGAAAAGTATTATTTGATGTTTCTTTAGTGAATAGATTTATTTCGCAAATAGTAATTTCAATGAAATCCAATGATCAATTTATTGATTTTAACTTAATGTTAGTTTAGGGAAATAGTAATCCATTATTCTTTTGGTAGAAAGCAGCAGTGATCGATATCTTATAAATTACTGATCAAAGAGATTACATCACCCTTTTAATGATCATGATTCATGATTATTAGAAAGGTGATGTTTTGCGTTAAAGAGATTATTTTTTTCTTTTTTGTTTGGCCCATTCATTTATGAGTTAAAGAGAATTAAAAGTGAAATCCAACAATGCGAAAACATCACACATTTTTCAGGTTTTCTTTGTAAATGGCAAAAATACAAGCAAATTGTATTGAAATTGTGAAATCGTATTTATGATCCCGATACAATAAAAGCCAAGTATGTGGAATTTTTGTATTATCTCTGCAGTTCTGATATTTTTGATATTAAAATGTGCATCTCGCATGGGAGCATCATAGTCAAAATTGTGGATAAAATATCAAAAATTATCGAATCTAACCACTTGTTAGCTGTCGTAGCAGCCTAAAGATTGGCCTAAAAACAGTTTTAAAACTTTATGCTATGCGAATCCGAAATAAGTTGCATACTGTTCACATGAAAATAATGTATTTCTTTTCCCCCAACTAATATTTTAGACAGAAGAAGAAAAAGCAAAATCAAATCCATTTGTTAAGAAGTAACCAAAATTATTTAATACATTTTTATTAAAATTATAGTAACTTTCTACATTTTAATTATAAGTTTCCCAGTAATATTTTGCAGCTCTCTCTTTCTCTCTAAATATGCATTAACATACAAAAATTTTTAATTTAAGTGTAGCATTAGTTAAATTGTTTTAATTATCACATTTTATGTGCAACTCGTAAAAAGCTTAAAAATTTTCAAATAAATGTCAATTTTAATCACAAGTTAAGGAAATTGTGTGGAAATAGTGAGTTTATATATATTTTTAAATTTTATTATTAATCAAATGTATGGAATATTCATCACAACTTATTAATTGAAAGCATACAAAAACTTTTGTATTTATATTAAATGTTTATAAGAATGTTCTCTCTATTATTTTCATTAATTGATTCAATCAATTTGATATACCTAAATAGATAAAAGGGTGTACTAACGATAAATATTTGCGAAACATATAGACTGCGTTATATTTCAATTTCTACGTGTTCGTATGAAAAGCTAATTTTTCTTTTCATAAAATAAATCTAACAATTACAATGTTTTAGAATAGGATATTAACATTTTCTCGTGTTTTCAAAGTATTAAAGCATTATTTGTATTGAACATTAATTTCAGGCATTAAATTTCATACTCCAGTGGGATGTCTTCATATAGTAAAGAAAAATAATGAGTTACACCGTAAATTGTTACTGGCAATTGAGGCAAACAATGTTTCAATATCAGATGTATCACATCAGGAAGTATTCCAAAAAAGGTAAATTTATAAAAAAATTAATTCTCTTTTATAAGCATAAATAGGAATTTTTCTTAATTATGTTTCATTTGAATATTGCCTTTGTTGAATTAAATCAATAAATTTTAAACCCACCATAAATATAGATGTTTGTATTAAAGTTGAGCTCGTCAATTTTCTTCTCTTGTGCAATGCGAAGCAATGCAATGACTAAGACCAAAAGAAAAAGTTGTTGTTTTGGTATTTAGCCATTATTAGTACAATGTTCCTTCTCTTTCTCAACGAATCCATCTACACAGGGTTTACTTGAAATGGGCATCGAATCTAATGAGATGGCGGACCCCTTTGTCAAAGTGGGCTGTGTTCATCCTACATTATTTTTGGGCTGTGTTCATCCTACACTTGACTAATCCCATCTTCACACAATTGATATCGTGGTTGTCGGCTGGAAGCTCTTTGAATATTGCTTATTCTCGTAGGGATCCGACAACTTACTCGCTTTATCAGTGGGCACTCCTGCAACTATTTTTAAAGGCTCTATAGACAACAAGGTCAGCTGCAAGTCCTCTATCGAACAGGTTTTTCCTGCCCATATTTTATCATGTCATATCTTATATAGGTAGGATCTCTATGATATAGTTGGTTTTGTACATTTTTCGAATGAACAAATTCATGGAATTCATATAGCTCCTCTGCATTCGGGGATGTGTATCATCTTTACAATGTTCCGGTGAATGTTTGATGTAAAGCAGTGTCAATTAATAATTATAGCATCCTTATAACAATTTGAATAAATCAAATAAATAATTTTCGAGATAAAAGATACTGATATTAGTTACTGCTGTACAGCATTTGATGAATCTTGTATTTCTGCTTTATCCTAGTACATATGTGGAAGTAGGTTCTCCAATTTTTTTCCCTTTATCCCACATAAGAACAAATTATTGCTGTAAAAATACTGTTTGGATTCGAAATTAGCAGTCATTCCAATATACTTCATGTAATTAATATATTTACCTCATCTCGTTAGCTAGTCTTTTAATCCCAACGCGGGTGATACAAAGGTACATTATGTATAAAATTTATTAATGCATAGATTATAATTGAAACTTAGCTCTAAGAAAATTTTTCCGAGCTAATAGCCGATTGATCAGATTGAGCAACAGATCGTGGGCTCAAAAACCTTCTTGGCATGGATATTTGTAGTGGTTTGGAATTAATTTTAAACAGTAGGTTCCGGAATAAGTAGCCCTCATAAGTAAAAAAATGGTAGTTGAGTGACAAATCTAAGTTCAAACCTCATATTTTAATTTAACAATTTTAAAATTATTTAGATTTGTTTTTTCGTCATAAAGTTTTATATGATTATTGTTTTGTCATAAATTTTATTTGACATTTATCGGGACAAATATTCTATCTGTGTAAAATGTTTAATCCAAACTGTTAACCCAAATGTACTGAAGAGTCAAAAACATTGAAAGTATTATAATCCATAATTCCATAAATATCCAACTTTCTACAGCATAATGTTAATTTTAATGATTTATTTTATTCATGTTTGGAACTTTGTATATTAATAAAATATTTTACCATAATCAAAGTAGATGATATTGTTAGTATTATATATGAATTTGCTCATGATATAATTACCAAAATCATTTAATTTTAGAATTCATATATTTTCACAAAAGGATTTGCATTTCAGCAAATACATATCATTTAAGTAAAAATGGCTTAAAAGTTTAATTTTTTTTTGTAAATATTTTTAGATATCCTTTCTTACAATACAGTTCAGATAAAGTTGCACTCTTAGATGAGAATGGTGGAGGTCATATCAGTCCTAGAAAACTGGTAGCAGCACAAAGGAAAATTGCTCAGCAACAAGGCTGTCACTTGATTGAAACAGTAGTTTCAGAAATAAAATTTGAAAATGGGCTTTATAAGGTAGGAGTAATAGAGTTTATCATTACGAAATATTTGATAATAGGAAAAATGTGTGTGATTGCGTATAATTACTTCATTCTTTTTTAATCAGTATGCATTTCGAAAGCTTTCCGCTAAAACAGTCACAAATAAAACCATTGGAAGCTATAGAGATAAAATTTAAAACAACAGCTTTCAGTGAATTTTTCTTCTTTTTATATTTTATGACAACATACAGAAAATAACCTCATTTATATTTTATTCAGTTCATTTCTCATCGATAAAGATGATACTAGTTTTTTATTTTTATATGAAAATAATAAATTAAAAAAGTGTACTTTAATATTTCTTTTATATAAGTTTTATTGGTATTTATACATTAGTGGACATTTAATAAAACAATGTTTGAGGAAAACATTATTTTTTCAACGGTGTTTTTGATGGCTAATAATGTATTGTTAGAAAAGTATCACAAAAATGATTAAGAACTTTTAAAGAAAAAGTAGTCTCAACAGTTTATTAAAAAGATGAAATTATAACAACAAAGCTTAAAATTAAATAAATAATCATATAATAAAACAAGCAAATTTACCAAAATATAGTTAAAAATAGTTATTAGAATTTGTTGAAATTAAATACTTTATTTTTTAAATTAAAACTTCACTTCAATTCACGTACAAAATGAATTTAACGAATTTATATATTCGTTGAACATTCGAAA
>JAPDSC010163002.1:9333-33343 GCA_026290005.1 Latrodectus geometricus
AAACTTAAAAAATAATAATGGTATCAACATTAATCACGGATAAATCAAGGTTTAATATATAATAACAAGAAAATATTTTTATTTCATTTAATTTAAGGATGTAAGGACTTCATAAAAAGTAAATCTCGTTCTAACCTCTGATTTAAAATAATTTTGGATTACTTTTTTCTTAATTTGAAACCTTTTCCTAAGTGAAAATATGCATCTGACAAATGAGGAAATACAAGCAGTTTGGACATTCTTAGTAGCTGCATAATTTAATTCTGTTTCCAGTTAGGCCTTATCAATAAGATCCTTACCAATATCAGCGCTATTTTATATAAAACACCAAATACCAATATTATTAAATACAATCCAAATTTTTTTTTCTCTTTTTTCGTCGTAACTTCTTTTAATCGATTGGCATTCGGAAATCAAGCAGCTAATTTTAAGCACCAAATTTAAACATCTAGAATCCCATATATGCATCCCACACTTTAAATTAAGAATTAAATTAAATTTTACATCACTGACTTATATTATTTTTGGAAGTGTTTATAAATACTTAAATGTTAAGAAAACGTAAATATTTTTCTTAGATTTACAACAAAAATCAACTGTTGAATTCGTCTTTTTTTTTTCTGAAATCGGTCATTATGTATTTATATATTTTTTTATAGGTTAGACTATACTTTAGGGTGCCCCTTTGATTCTCGCCAAGTTATGATCGCGATTGATCGCCAAGCTGGACAAAATCGAATAGTGTTCTGATTGGTTTAGATCAAGTCGAGGCTCTGATTGGTTTATTGTTTTTAGAAGTTTGAAAATCCAACGGACTGTACGGTATTTTTGAATGTTCAACCATATCTGTTAGTACTGTAATCGGTATGAACAGGAATGGCGTCAAAAAAATGCCAAGTTCGCCAAAGGGCACCCTAAAGTAACAGAAATTATAAGCACTGATAAAATTTTAAGAAAAAATGATAAATCAATAAAATGATGTAAAGTACCCTTAAAACAATAAAACAAACAAAAATGAAGAATAAATTACATCTATCATGTAAATTTTATTATTTTTTAAAAACGTTTCAGTTTAATATTATCATTCTAATTACTAAACATCCAAAATATACAAAGTAGAATTTTGATACCAACACACAAGAATCTAAGAAATGTACTAAAATTATGATTTTATTTCATACATTGAAATATAATTTAAATTAAATGCAAGTATGTTATTGAGAAAGAATATTTTAAATTTCTATTAGAATTAAAATCGAAATTACTTACCTTGAATTTTATTATAGCAAAATTTCGAAATCGCATGGAATTCAAAAACATGTAAAGTTTAATAAGTACACAAGAAAAGTTGAAACAACCATTTCATTTCAGTTTATTTTGTATTCCAATAAATCAAAGCGTGCCATTTTATTTAAGCGCATGATTTTATTTTGAAACCACCCTTATTTGATTTTTTTTTTAAAAAAACCAGATGATTTCAATTTTTTAAATATAGATAAACTGTGTTGGCCAAATTTATAAATCCGAAGTAATTTGAACTGATTCAGCCGTTTGATCACGTATATAACCATCAAAGGTAATAAAAAAGTATTGCGTTTTAAAAATTTACGAGTTTGAAATAAGCATTTATATATTTTACGTCACATTTTGACGTCAGAACTGATACTATAATCTATTTTGCGAAAAATAACCTTTTCCCGTTCTTTTTTATTTGAAAAAAAAATTTAGCTTATTTCTTTTTGTTTATATAGACATTGAAGAATGTTGTAAAAAGAAAATGTGTGTATCCTATAAGGAGATCGCATGCATGTGTAATTGTACGCACTTCGTAATTTATCATAATTGAACTGGTGTTTAAAATTATATTTTTTTATGCTAAATTATTAAATAAATGCTATTTTTTATACCTTTCTCATTCAGAGTTTGTGAACTGTATTCTTATATTTTTAACTGCTTTAATTTTAAAGTCTCTTTATTACCGGAAGAACACTTAAATCAACAATGTTAAACGAATGTCAATATTTCATGGAGAAACGTGATAACTTTTGCGTGAAAAATATATGGAGCGGAACAGTAAAATTTCTTCATGAGAAAAAGTAGCACATAAATATGAAAGAGAAAAGTTGATGTTTACATATTGGAATATTTGATCGACTAAAAATCTCCCCGAAAATTATTAATATTTTAATAATTTTTGAGTTTTAAGTATTTATTTATTTTTATAGTTTATATAATGAATTCTGATTAATATTAGATAACTGAGAATTCTTTTTTTATTTTGGAAAAAAATCACGGAAAGGGAAATTTTGATAAAGCTGTTATGAAACCATAAAATTTGCTTTTTATGACTTTTTTATTGTATTACTTTAATTTGCATTGCTTTTCTTTTTTTTTAATTGAATGTGCAATACAATAAAATTTAAAATTTGAATAGATTTCAATGATTTTTTAAAATTCTTTTATAGAATTAATGATATTATTTTCTCAATTATTATGTATAGAAGACTTTGATGTTTATTTTTACAACATAATTTTAAATTTAAATGTATGTTCAGTAAAAGCTTTCTTTGACGATTAGAATAATATATGAATAAAATCTAAAAATGCTTTGAGTTATAAAATCTAAAAGATAAAATACTAACATACCTTATTTGCTACTATCATAATCTTCCTTATTAATTGAAAACCATTTATACAAAATATAAAGAAAAATGGAGCAAATGTTATACATTATTTCATAATCTAAAAATTATTGCTTTGTATTTTTTTATAATGAAAGTAGTACCACTCGTAAAAAATTTACACGGTACTTATGGCAACGTTTATCCTTTAATGTTTATTATTGAAGTTATTTTTTTCTCAAAAAACTGGTACTTTTCGAACATTTTGATTACAGTTATATAACATTTTATGTAATAGAATTGCGTAATACTATTTTATTTTAGTACGCTTATTTTTTTGCTAATGTTAATTTTCTTGATAACGATACGATTTTTGTTTATGAAATAATAATTTTTACATTTTCTACAACTTTTTTGAATCTATAAACTGTTTAAACTTGGAATTTAGATAATGTTAAATTTAGAAATCAAAAATAAAAATAAGATAAGTGCTAGGTGCTACAGTGAAAGATATAGAATGAGTTCTAAATTGTATCTTAATATCTTTTCCTAATATCACATTTTCTTTTTTTTTTTTACGAATTCTAAAGATTAGGATTTACAACAGCTTGTGGAGAATCTGGTGACATTTTTAACTACAAGTATTTCCCTTATGTATGAAGTAAAGGAAAAAAATATAAAATATTGGATATGCAATTTAAAACAGTGCAATTTAATATGCAATTTAAAATCACAAAACATAAATAAGTCATACGTATGAAAGCTAAAACACAACATAGAATATAATTTGAAGGTTGACTTAATGCATTTCTAGAACTAAATATTTATTTTTTTATGAGTTGTATTTTGATTTATAAACATAAATGAGTTGAAGGCTTCTGTATTTAAATCTGTTGCCATTTAATAATTTTAGGCTGCACGAATTAGAATGCTCTATTATACATTGGTTTAAAAGGAATAAAAACTAATGTTCTTGTACGAAATGTAATATTTTGTGAAATTTTTCTTCGACTAGCATTTAGTTATTATAATGGATTAATTTTGGAAAATTTGTAGATAATATTTTTAATTTTTAATATGAATCCGCAACTGTAGCATGAGCTAAATTTTGCTCTGAAACTGGAAGCTAAATCTGTCCATCGTGCAATTTTGTTTTTAATTCTTATTGAAACATGATTGAATTGAAACATTGAAATAACTATTGTGTGAGGAAAAATATTCAAGAATAAAAAGAAATATTGCTATGTGTTAAAAATGCATTTGATAAAAATTCTATACAAAATTAGAATTTATGGCCCCATATGAAAATTGAATCTCAAATAAAAATTTAAAATAGATCTCGGTAATATTTCCCTTTTTGTATAGTTTGCTATGGTGTGCATGTAGTCCTCTTTTGACAATTTAAATAGGATACGAACATGATTGATTAATATTACTTCAATTAATCTTTTTGTTAAGTAGTGCAAATTGGTTATCATTGATAATATACATGAAATATCCTTCTACAAAAGTATATAATGATGATAATGCATAATTAGAAAACTAATTATGGATATTTATAAAGCCTTTTTTATCTGTAATTTCATTTTCATAAATTAATCATCGGGAATATATATTTGCCAACAATATGAGTAATAAAAGTAACCTGAAATTGTAATTATGTATGTTAGATAAGAGTTGGTAAATATTAATGTAATACTTTATAAAATTCCTAATTCATAAGCGTTAAGCTTAAATGAATGATATATTTCAATAATTCCAACATGGCTATTAAATAATGATGTGATTGCATTTAATTATAGAAATAATAATAATAAAAAAACATGTAATTATTATATGGATGAAAATGCACTTTAGGTCCCCTCCTTGGCGCGTTTTTAAAAACGCCGATGCCGCTATTTTAAAGTGAAACTTAATTAGCGATCAATGAAAAGGCTAAAACAAATGAGTAAATATTGAATATGCGGGAGAAAACGCTTCAAATTCGTGAGTTGGCGAAGTAGGGGACCTAAACCGCAAATTAACCATTATATGCATTCATTAAACAAATTTCAAACGAATATTTTCATTTAAATGTAATTAACTTGTTAAAAATTCCTTAGTTGTTTCACTATTAATTTAATTTTAAACAAATTGAATTTAAATATTTTATTAGTAAACCCATGGACCCGGTCGTCCTTTTTTAAGGTAGTTAATTGATTCTAACAAAATAAAACTAGAATTGAATTACCACGTGGCTTTTAGTAACCTTTACTTATAATTTTCATTGATGAATTTGAATAATTTCAATAACTCAAAATTACTACCCACGTTTTAAAAAAGGCGATATAATTGCAATCGAAACACTTGATATTAAAATTAACTGTTGCCACTTCCTTTTATATATATGTCATGAATAAATATAATTATTCTCTTGGATTAGTAGAAAGAATAGTTTGGCCTAATTTTCCTCTAATAAAATGTCGTTATACAATATAATCAGTTTTCTTTTAGATGTATTTCTTATTTACATTGAATATATCATTACAAATTACAATATTTTATTTATCATTTGAATTAGAATTTATATGCTAACTTTATTTATATCATTTTCAAATTTCATATAAATGCGCATGCCCTTAAATTGGTTTATTTCTTAAAACATAAAATTATTAAATGAAAATCCTTTTTAAGCATATTTTTTCTTTAAAAAAATATCTTGTTTTTTCTAATGAACTTCTTTTCAAAAATGAAAAATCATTTTACAAATCACATATGAAAATAAATATCGATTTAAATTTAAATTTCATTTTAAAAAGCGGCATTGTAAAAATTAAATATTAATTCTTCTCTAGTTCTTATTCGTAATAATGTTATTGGAGAGTAATTGTAACAATTTTGCATTATTTTTCACAATTTTTTCAAACAATAATTTTTTTAATAAAAAACAAAAGCTAATTTATTTAATTGTCTTTATAGAAAAAATAATAAACTCTTTTAAAACTTTATACAGCTAATTCTGAAAATCAAACGCTTATTCATAATTTCTTCTTACTAAGTTATTAAAAATAATTAATTATTTTTATTGCCTTGCTGAAATTTCTTTTGCTTCATACATTAAGAGAAGATGTTTTATAAACTTTGATAGAATTTTTTTAAAATAATAAAATAATAACAGAATCTAACTATATTTTTAACTCCTTAACTAGTATTATAATGAAATTTAGAAAAATGCTATTTATTATTGTAACTTTTGGTTAGTGAATATGCCAGTAATTCCAGTATAAAAAAGGTTACACTAAAATTCGCTTACAACAATAGGTATTTCTTCAATTTTAAGTAAATCAAAAACGTGGAAATATTACAAAACGGGAAATGAATTCTACGATATCCATTTGTAAACGTGTGTCATCAATATTTGATTAATTATAAATACTTACAAAGAGGTTGAGAATAATCTTAAGTGAATTTAGAAAAAGAGCTAAAATATTTTTTTGTAAAACGTCTTGCTTTTTAAAACAAACCACTACAAATCTGTAGAATTATTAACATTACAAAGAATGCAATAACTTTTTTCCTAACATTTATAAACTAAAGTGCTTATTTTATCTCAATAATTTTATAATCTCGTGAAGACTTTTACACTGCGTTTAAATTAAAAAATAATTCAATTAATACATATTAATACATATGCATTTTATTAGTATTAGAATATATTTTTTCTCTTCGCCATATAAATTCACTCTCTCTAAAAATCTCTATTTATTCTATATTCCTTATAACAGATATAACAGTTAAATCTTATTCATGTGTTTGTGTTAAATAATTCAGAAATTGCTGTATTTAGATTTGCTGGTTGAGCGAAAACTTTTTTAGGTAGTTAAGTGACTGAGTCACTGTTACATCCCCAAAAAAGTTAAGTTTGCTGAAAAATTTCTCTCCTCATAAAGAAACGGAAGCAGTTGTTCTCATGGAAAAGTCATTTTTAAAGTTAATATTATTGCATTTTTGGCGAGACATTTTGTTTCTTTTTTACTTTAAGATTGGTGTTTAAAATTTTTTGTTGAAATTCTTCCGACACAAATATACTTCAACTTGAACAATTATGTTTTGTCTTGTTTGAAAGTGTAAAGAGTCTCAATAAGACCTGCCTGTTAGTATTTGACTCCATAAAATAGACCATATGTCTGCCATCCATTCTATTTCTAGTTCCAAAGTTAACATAAAGCTGTACATCGTGATAAATTGTCGGCACACGACAATTTTTCTGGAACTTACCTTCGTTTTATGTTTATCTTATTTGTAATGTTTGCAACTTATGTCACAGTTTTTTTTTCTTTGTTTGAAAGAAATATCATCGTTTATTGTCTTTTACTAAGTACCCAGACAGATTTGTGTTCTTTGGCTTGTAAAAGATATATCGTCTGGAACTTTTTGCGCTGCTATATTTTAGTTAACAGCTGAGGGTTTCAGAAATAGTATGGAGATATATTTGTTAGTAATTAAATAGTGTATTTGAAGAGAGGACTTTATATATTTTTAGAAAAATGACTTAATTGATTCTTAACTTTTTTATTCGAGTCCCTTCTTTCCTTAAATTAAAAGTCTAAAAATCTTCGTATGAAAGGGCATTTTTTAGGGTATATCAATAAAGAGAAATCGGAAATTCTTCTAATAATTTATTCGTTTTAAGGCGTTTTATTATAAATTTAATTAAATTTTTTATTTTAACTATGGAAATTCAAATTAGAAAAAAAATACTGCATCGAGTGGTTTTTTTCTTTGTGGAAGTTATTAGTAAATTATGAAAAGTTTTATGGCTTGGCAATATAAATTTTTATTATGAGAAGTTTACAATTTAAATTATTCTAATAAAAACTAAAAGTGGCAAATTTATGGGAAAAGATAATATAATACATTTCAAAAATACCCATTTTATCATATTGTAAATTTTCAAAAAGTTTTTGTCTTGGTAAAATCATTCATATGGTTTTGGTTAGCAGTTTCTGTTGTTTCTTTTTACATAAACTATTTATTCATTTAATATGCCGTCCAAAAAAACGAATCATTAAATTATGCCAAAAGAGAAGAAAATCATCATGTTACTCCATCAAAGTTTACAGAAGTTTAATGCAACCCATTTGACCTATGTCTTACTGAAAAGGAAAATAAAAATCGAAATCTATTATGATGTAAAAGAACGCATTTTAGAAGTGAACTGCATACAAACGTCGACTCGAGAGTACCCCGCTGTTTCCCGTTGGAAGTGAAACTTGAATATTTACAAAATGAAAAAGTGAAAAAGTTCTTTTAATTGGCAGCAATTTTTATGAAGAGAGACTCTTGGCCTGATTTTGACTCTAAGAGAGCGGCCGTCATTTGAATTATAAAAGGACGAATTGCAGCGCCCCGCCCTGATTCAGGCCAGGGTCTTGTAGTATTTGACAACCTAAATTAATTTTGTGGTACGAAATATCCCTCGAATGGATTTAGCAATGATTAAAGGATACAATTTCAGATTTCTTCATCTCGATTAGGGTCGTTTTATTATATTTTTATTTAATATAAAGAAATGGCCTCAATTCCCAATTTTTTGATTAAACGGATCGTATATGAATAAGGAAACACAATGATATAACTGCATGAACAAATTAAAAGCATTTCTGAAAGATTTATTGTGCTATTGTGCTTGTCAATGATTGTGGTGAGCCCATAAAATGAAATGAAGTCTGCAGTTCTAAATATGTTAAATATAGTTTTAATTTACAAGGGTAAATATGTTTCGTTCAAAATAACAGATTTTTCCCAGAACTTCAATTTTTACCGCTTTTCTTTCTTAAGCATTCTCTTAGAAAAAGTAAATGTATATTTATTAGTTTTTCGAAGATGAACAGTAGAAATAAGCTACAGAAGAATTGAAAATATGCATAATATTTTAATTATAGTAAGTGGTTTTTATGTTAGGAGATTAATAATCGAAATTAAATGTTTCCTTCATGTTTTTTTTATATTTTTATGTATGAATTTTAAATCTCTATATCATGAATAAACTAAGAATATCTAGTTAATTTTCATGTTGCATTAGAATTTAATACACAATAAAAACTTAATGGATAGGTAAAAATATATAGACAATTTGTTCCACCTATTCAGATATATATTTTGATAACATGCAGTCTGTACAGCAATGTAAACTTTAGAATACTAGAATTTACATTTGCATCTATTTCTTTCAAAATATTTTAAAATTAAAAATTAGCTTCAAATTAGCAAAAACAAAAATTCAACACTTTTTCTCCTACTTATCTATTGCATATATTATTTCATTAGTAAATTATCACTATTAAAATTAAAAGAACAAATATAATTTTAAGAAAAAAGAAATAATTATTTTCATAAGCGGAATTTTATAATGGTACATCGTCCTATTAATAAGTCTGTTATCTCACAAAGATTACCAAAATTTCAGATTGCTTTAATCTGTAACTTTAATAATCTGAATACGATATATTGAAATTTAAACATGACTTAATACGAAAATAAATGACCCTTATAATTTTTTTATTCATTATAAAATATAACTATTGAAAGATCTGTAGAGTACAACATGACATTTCTAAAAGAAAGAAAATGTTTCAATAAAAAATCTGGAAAAAATTAAAAACTACTTTTTTAAAATAAATTTTTTTTAAATCAGAAATTTTTAAACTTAAAATAAATTTTATTGGTATAAGTTTCACATTTATATTTGGATTGCATTTCATTATTTTATTTATTATTTTTGGATCTGAATTAAAGAAACTTTAGCTTCATAATTTCTTAAATTTATCATCTCTGAAATCATGACTGATCACGAATAAGTCTTTTGCAAGGATAACATTTTTTATGGAGATGCATTTTCTTAAGATTTATCTTTTTTATGATCTAAATTGCTGGGATGTATATTATCTAGACTTACTATACTGCTCTACATTGAAATCAAATTACATAAGCATTGTGTGAAAAGTTATTTGTGTTCGTTATAATCGATGTAAGTCAATGATTAAAATTTCAAATTAAAAGAAAAATTTATTTCTGAAAAATTAAAAAAAAAATCGACTCTGGAACTCTGTTTTGACGACTCTGTAAATGTAAGCTGTAATTGTGTCAGATGTTATTGATTAAAACCTTCAGCCATTTCTAACAAGAAACAGCAGATTTAAAAATCGGCCATACATGTGTTACATCCAAATTGGCCTTCTACGTTGTCCCTTAATTCTTTGATTAATAAAAAACTTAATGGTAATGATGATTATGACTGAATTTCAGCCATTTGAGTAACATACTTTTTGTGGGTGACTCAGTATTAATTTTTTGGAAAATGGCCGTCGTTCAGTTAGAAGAAACCAAGCGAAAGACCACAAGATATTAAATTGACATGAACTCTATTTTATCTTGAAAAATTGCTATGAGTGATTTGAATTCAAAACAAATGATATTTTACTGCAAAGATTTATTAGATGAGGCATACTTCCTACCATGGGAAAGTTAACTTGTCATCGGAATTTAAATTAAATTTGGTTTCCTACCAAAACATTTAATAAGTTTTCATGGGACGGTCTATTTCGTTTGTTAAAACATTGATAATTGTTTAAAATATTAATAATTTTTAGCTGTAGAAGGATTTTAAGATGGCACAAGAGTATCTGCGTCAAATTAAAATCCTTCTATGGACAACGTAATTCCAAGATTTAAATTTAGCTGAGTATTTGTTGGATTATTTAAAATACTAAGTTCGACATCTTAAATGTTTAATGGCCGTATTTACCAACCAGAATTAAATGAGGTTTCAGGGTAAAGGGTGAGTTAAATCATGAAACGTTATTCACCACGATAAAAACAGCGATTAACTCGCTTATATGGATCCCTAGAATAACCCTACGATTTCGGAGTGTTAGCACCGAGTCAGCAAATAATGGTGGGCTTAAGCGATATGTTTATTGATATTGATGTGCAAGATTGCTAGCCAATCAGATACCTTCTTACATGTCGTTCTTCTTACATCTCGCTCTTCTTTCCATTAATTCAAGATTTTGCAAGATTTGCAAAATCTTGAATTAATGGAAAGAAGAGCGAGATGTGTGTATGAAAGTAGGCAAAATGATTTTGAAACTTTCTAACCATCTTTGTCCATCTTGACGAAACACTTTCCCGCTCGCTACGAAGCTTTGTTCACAATTTTTGCTAGCCAATCAGAAGCCGTCTTACATGTCGTGTTCGGTTAATTCCAAAGTTGTTTTAAACGGGGATTCCCCCGCTTCGTGAATATGAATCGGCGAGTCATGCTAAAGTTGAGTTATATCCGAGATAGGCTACACTCAAGTTAACCCGTGTTTGGTGAATACGGTCGTTAGTAATTTAAAGGCTAATCAACACTGTTTGTGGGTAAAAACTGGCCGTGATTTAAAATGGCTCACGATTTCAATGGAGGTGTTGCAAAATGTTTTATATCCTACATTTTCTGTTGTTGTTTCAAGCTAATGTACAAATTAATGTAATATTTACAATAAGAAACCGAATTGCAATTTGTTATATAACTGCAGTTTAGTTTCATTCATATAAATAAAACTGTGTACAAGAATTAACATCTATTGAATATAAATATGAATGCCAGCATTGATGTTCCTGGCTTTCTTGTAATTTTCAATCTTCAGAACTTTCGCCATATTCTATATTTCTTCTTGCACTCTGGCCAAAAATTGCAGGATCTAAAAACATTTTGTAATTGTGAAAGTTAGACAGTTAATTGGAAGAGAACTTTTGATTTCGTTTTCTGCCACGGGTAGAGACACTGAGACCGGATGATATAGTCGTGTTGGAGTGAGAAGAGCGGTTGGTTTGTCCTGATTACTTGGGGGTAGCGGAAGTCCGCCCCAGGTCATTATAAAACTAAATGTCTTGGAAAACGTGGAAAAATGTCTGAATTAATTGTTTGTGTGTTAATGTAAAATAAATGTTTTGTGTACCAATAATTTGTTTTGTGTTATTCAACTATCCTGGAGACGACAGGATCGTGAGAACATCACAGTAATTGTACATTAAAGATTGAGAAAACTTGTCTTTTAATTTTTACAAATGATATGAGAAGCTCCAAAATATTTCTCCGCAATCCTTACTGATATTAAATATTAATAAAATATTCTTATACTTATGCTGTATTAGGAAATCTAACTAATATTTTACTGAATAATATTTCGATGTTTCTCAAAATCTGATAATGCGAATAATTCCAAGAGATTTACAAGTAGCATAACTGTTTTTTAATGTTAATCTAGGTTATTTCTACTATCATAGTAATGAAACATTCTTGTGTCATTTTTATTTTGACTGCATCTCAAACTGCATCTCCTATTTCACTACAACTTTCCATTTAATCGAGTTTAAACGCACTACAAACGGAAGATTTGATGAACAAAAAATATCTGGAGCAAACTTATCGCATCGTTGACTGCGTTAAAACATTTAATAAAAAGTGCGTTGTAGAACGTTTCGTTTTTTACAATCTCTCCTATCTTTTTCTTAAAAATTTTGTTACTTTTTAATACTTTCTCTTTTTTGTTAGTTAAGCACGGGTTATCGTATTATATCATCTTTCTCAGATGTTTCAGTAGCTAAGAAAGATGAAAGAAAGGAGCCTTGAACAGTTATTTTAGTGCAAGGTTATAGTGACCTGCTTTAAAGGGCAGATTTCTTGCAGTTCAGTATTTGATTTTTCCTTCTTCAAAATGATTGATATATTTTTATCTGTATCTGATTGATATACTATATTTTTTGAATGATTTTCGCATAAAACGTTAATGTCATTTTTCTTTAAAAAAATGTATAAAATTAAGAAGCCATTAAACATTTGAAATCAGGGCATTGAAAATCGTGATAAATTTACTTTCTGGTTAAGAGAAGTTAATATGCAAGTACTTCAATTATTCTATCAATTATTATTCAATAAATTATAATTATTATCAATATATATAAAATATTGATAATAATTATAATGTATTAATTATAAAAATATTGATGATTATTTATCAATATATGTAAAATTTGAATGAATTTAAAATAATATTAGGTTGGGGAAAAAGAATTATTTTTACGTGAACTTTTTGTAACTTCTTTCAGATTCGCTTTGTAAAAAGGTTTAAAACAGTTTTCATGTAGATTTTTAGGTCTTGAGCGAAGCTATGACTGCTGACATGCTGTCAAGTTTGATAATTTTTGATATTTTATAGTCATTCTCGACGATGTTGTATTCATCCGAAGTGCATCTTTAGCATTCAAATACCCAAACGAAATCGATGAAACCAAAATTGTGCGTAACTGGTTGTTACAGTCATATATAGGACGATAAACACTTTTCATAATTTTAGCCACCTGGTTAGCATTTTCGCCATTATAAAAGAAAAACTAAAATGTATCGAATTTTCTGTTTATTGTCTTCTATTTTTAAAACCTTGTACTCATAACTGAATTAAACAAACAAAAAACCCCACGAGAATATTTTAGTGTCAAATGTCACCTTTCCAATGAGCATAAATTTGAAATTGTTTGATGGATACCTCACAAAATAGCGGTCACTACAGACGTCTACCGAAAAAATAATGGATAACTTTTTCCCCAAACTAATATATTATCTGATGTGTAAATTAAAAAAAAATTTTTTTATTTTCTGGGTTTTTTTTTTTTTTTAATAAAAAAGTTAGAAAATAACTTATATTTACCAAAGATTTATAGTTAATGCTATTCACCAATGTGTTGTCCTTAAATTTTGAAGTAAATTTAATAAGTATATATTAAATTAAATTCAAAATCTCAAGTTAAATTTTAATTTAATGTAAATTACTTTTATCTTGTCTTAAATTTTTATTTTTTCCTTATTCAAAACCAAAATATGAATTGCCATTAAAACAAGTCCAATCGAAATGACCTCAAACGAAGTGATTTAAGATAATTAAAAAATTTTTATAATATACCAATAAATTTGAATTGTTTTTAAGATGAGCTCTCAAATTTTAAATTTACAAACGACTTTACGCGTGATAAATAAATCACTCTTAAATATTATTCAAGCATCAGTATTCGAAGATGATTCACATTTGCAGTGGGAGATAAAAAATCAAATTACGCTGTTGTATGGATTTTTAGAAGAAGACTAGAGACTGGTAAATGGTATACTCTAGAAGAATGTTTTATAAAACTGTTGCCAACCTCACATATCAAATTAATTTCTCAGAAGT
This sequence comes from Latrodectus geometricus, assembly GCA_026290005.1. Taxonomy (NCBI): domain Eukaryota; kingdom Metazoa; phylum Arthropoda; class Arachnida; order Araneae; family Theridiidae; genus Latrodectus; species Latrodectus geometricus. The sequence goes on from JAPDSC010163002.1 coordinate 23,204, forward strand.
ATAAAATTTCAAAGGTCGCTTCAAGAAAGTAGTAGTACAAAATATATGTAGTCGAGAAAATTAAGTTCTATACTCAACAAAAATATAAAATGTTAATTAAAAATTCATCAAAAGTTATGCGACTGATGATATAATCACTAGACAAAATTGCCTTCTGTATAGTTAATTTTTTGTAGAATATGTTTAATTGAGAAAATTCAAATAAAGAAAATATATAATTTAGACAAATTTAAGTATTTTTATACTTAAGTTGGTTGGATTTTATTATCAACTTAATTATTTTTATGGCCAACTTTTATATATCAGAGCGGAAAAATATGATAAAAAAATAATATTGAATAATTTTTGATAAGTTGGTAATGTAACAATAAAATTCTTAATTTCTGCAAGAGAAAGTAACACGCGTAATTCTCTTAAAACACGAGCTTTTAAGCATTTTTTTATCTTATTTTTATTAGTCTTTTTTTATATAGAATTAAAAGCAAAACATAATATATTAACGTTTTTTGCATATATTATGTAAACATTAGCCGTATCAAACCATTCAGCAGGAATTAAAGTAATTTTTTTTAATTTAGAATTATAGATAAAAGTAAAAGTCTTTTTTTCCTTTAATAAGTTTTGCTTGAAAGATAAAAAGCTTCACTGTTTCCTAAATAGAAGCTTCTTTTTCATAAAGAAAAGAATGTGAAACATTTACTAAGAATATTTAAACAATAATGAATTTATCAATAACAAAAATTTCTTCAGTAAATATCACTTAATGCTTATTATTAATATTTTTTAAAACCTAAATTGTATATGCTTTCCATATTAACAATCTCTAAGTTTCGTAATAAAAAACTTTAAAAAATTTTAAGGCTTCTATTAAAATTTCCCTTTACTTCATTTGATCAACCTTCAATAGTGCAGAATCAGAAGTTCGTGTGCTTTTTTTTTTTATCTATTTTATAATTTAATTTATATATTTTCATTTCGTGTTTTATTCATATTTATTTTGTTGACTAGTGTCTTTAGATAATTTTTCCATTTTGATTTCATTCTCCACATTTATGAAAATTATTCACACAATCAATCGTTTATGCAACTTACATAATGTCTTGTTTTAATTTAATCAATAGAAATCTTTAAAATTGTGAAAACATCTTACAAGTGCTGAGGCAATCAATCATTCAACATTGATGGATTACTTGTTCTCATACAAATTTCTTCAGCTCACTTTGAAAAGCTTCCAAAATGAAAGTAACAGTTTCTGCTTTTTTATTTCAACAATCCATTTGTATAATAGAATTTATAAGTGTTTCTTCTTTAAATTATTCACTCTATCAACGAATGGGTTGTATTTCCTTACTACAACCCATTCGTTGAAGTAAGGAAATAGAGTTAAAAGGAAAGGAGCTATACATTTTGATATATTCGTAACCTAAATTCGTATCCTAAAGCATTATCGTAAATTAGACAATTTTTACGAATTAGTTAATTTTATTTTTAGTTAATACTTGATTTATTTTACAGATAAATTTAAAATTTTCAAGAATATTTATTACAGCAACAATTACCTGTAGCAATGTTATGTCTGAGAAAATTCTGTGTTGGATGGTGGAAACATTTACGAAATGGGGTTCTGTATATCTACCCTTGGCGTTATATTGTATTTTGAATATGTAATCTAACTTCCATCACAGTCTGTACCATTTTATCTTTGTCTCGCTAATATTCCCCTCACGACATTAAAACCAAGTATTATGTGAGCATACCACGTATTTTTTTTATTGAGTTACTATAGTTTTGACTGCAAAAAGAAAGACATCTCTTAGCTTTTTCCTTAACCAAATCATCATCCATTTATTTTATTGATACAGTCTGTTCTTGCTAAATAATCTTAATATCTTATAGCTTTCCTCTGGTTTCATAATGTAGGACAAGAGTCATCAACTCAAAGATTGATTTGCTATTCTTTTTTATATATAATCTTATGTATAATAGTGTAGCTTTATCAGATAAATTATAATATTTAAAATGTCATTATAAAACACCATTGGAGGATGTTGTTGGCAAAAACTATTGTTACTTTTCAAATTCCAATGCATTATTTGCATTTTAATATAATTTTAATATTTTTCATAGTATGACGGACCATATTTATCAAAATCGTTTTTTTTTATCTCTTTTTACTTTGTTTTAATTCAAGAATATTACCTTCATAACACAGTTTTACTTCTCATTTTGAAATAAGGGTAAAACCACCAGTCACTTGATTATTTTTTGGACGGAAATTTACTCTCCTTTTTAGTAATAATATTTATCCTTTTCTATTTAATAAACTGTTGATTTTCGTTAGAGAATAAATTTTTGTTTGTACATTTGGCAAGATCTTTAAGTTTTAAGAAAAAGAAAAACCTGGTTACATCTTTCCATTTGGATGATTTTTAAGAAAAAGAAGAATAAGAACTTTCACTTGTTACGTTTATTTTCTTAGTATTCAGAACTTTAAGTGACTTTGAAGACGTTAGAAAAACTAACAGTGGCCAATATTAGGCAATTTATATGTTCTGAAGTCAGAAATAGAAACTTATGTTATTTGCAATACTAATATTTTAAGTTCAAATACTAATACGTTCACAAAATAAGTTAAGTTCAAATACTAATGTTTCACAAAATACAATTTAATATTTGAACTTAACATCATTAAATCAATGATGATAATTGTAATAAAGTTGTTCTATCAAATGATTTTAGGATATAGATTTCTGTTGCTATTTATAAATATGAAAAATATACAATATAAGCTTTGTTTTCTTTAATTTTCCAATGAGCTCATTTCTCTAAATTTAGCTTCAAATCGAACAATCATTAGATTCTTTTTTGAATTCATTAATTGTAATAGGACTCATCTTGTACTACAGTCATCTTAAAAATTTATTATTAAATTTCCAGAATTTGTAGGCTTTTGACCATTGAGTGTAATTTGAAAGACTAGTCATTTTCAGAAGAAACAATGCTTAAATATTTATAATAAATATATTTCATATGATTAGAAATAATTTAATAAATAAAAATTACCTTTTTAATAGTCTTGAGAAGCATATATCTCATCTTTTCTGAAAAATCAAAGTCTGAAATAGTTTGTAGGCCGTATAGTAATTATCGGTAAAATATAAGTCTAAATATATTTTTTTAACTTTCTAACATACAAGATGGATTAATATTTTCTTCATACGGGCGTTTCTTACCTGATTATACATTTAAAAACTAAAAAAGAAAAAAATACAATAGCATAAACATTTATCTCACTAATTTTGATGCGTTGCCATAGGTGTTTTAAAAAAATTAACATAAATCTTTGAAAATTTTTAATTAAAATTCATTATTGTCGGATAGAAAATATAATTATTAAATATGTAATCATGGAAAATTGATGAAATTAAGTATATTTTTTAAAATCTGGAGGGATAATAATCATTTAAGCAAACTTTTTATTGTATGTCTTCAACTCACTTGAACTTTCTAAGGTTCAACAAAACACGCTTCAAAATAAACAAGTCTGAAGTCTTCTTAACGGAAATTAAAGAGAGAATTTACTGTTTTTTGTTAGAGAATAGCCCATTAAAGTGGCTGCAAATATATATAACATTTTCTTCAATTCCCTTTTTGATCTTCAGCAAGTCCGAATGAGATTCAAAGATATAATATCGCTTTCTTAATTTTCATGTGGTTTTCTGCAACAATTATTCATTAATATAAAATATTAGAGTTTCTCTTAGAAGATTTTAAACTTTTAATTATTTTAAAAATTTTATTTGTGCTGTTAATTATTTGTGTATTAATTTTCTACATTGAGCAAAAGGATAATTGACAAATTGTTATCAAATACAATTGATGATACAAAATATAATTGATAGGTTGTTATGAAAATGTTGTTTTTCAGCTGATAATTATTTGTGCTGCTGATAATTAAACATTAATTTATAAAAGGAATTAATGTTTAAAATATAATTGCATGTGAATTAGTTTAAAAAGAAAAAATAACTTTTCGTCTTTCTTTCTGTATATAAAATTATCAAAAGGCAATTATTTAAGGTTATAACAAAAAAAAATAATATTAAATAACATATATACTTTTTATGGATTAAGAGAGCTGAATTCACATGAAAGAAAAAAATATTATTTCAATTTTAATATATCATCTAGGTAACAACCCTAGTTATTAGAAATATTCGCGTTTTGTTGTTTACACAATATCAAAATGTTAATATTTTTTATTGCTTACATATTAACTGAGATTATTTTAAAACTAAAATTAAAAAATTACTAAGTTTTCAATTTTGAAAGTCTATTCTGTAAGTTTTAGTTGTGATGACGTATGAGTTTAATATGTATTCTATTTCAATAACTTTTTTATGCTTGAAGGCATTATAAAGTTAAAGTTTGATAAAATTACATTTTGTACTAATATTAAATATCAGTTCGTTTTAAATATGAAACTTTTCATATGTAATTTATAAAACTTCATAAATATAGGTTTGCATATTTTTTACGTGGAGTAAAGTCAGTAAAAGACTTACCTTAAATTAAAAATTTCCTTCAAGAGGAAAAGCATATTGTAGAATAACTCAAAAATAGTCACGAGACTATTTGTCGATCTTTTATTTTATTAGCATATACGTGTTGCCATTCTCACTCAGTTTTATTTGCAGAGTTTTCACTTTCATTTTAGGCGATAAATATTTTGATGAATGTCGAATTCAATTTTAGTATGATAAAGACTTTTTATGATCCATTTTAGGATAATATTCTGTTTTTAGTTATATAGTGCTTCTTAATAATAATTACAAAAAATTCATGGAGGAAGGAAAAATATTTTATTAAGTTAAAGTACTTATAACCATTTAGAGTAGCGATACTTTTTCAATTTGATTTCAACTATTAAGCTATTAATCGTTCTTAAGAAACGTTATAAAAGTATTTTAAATTAGAACGTATTTGTTGAAAGCTCATATAATTAGTTATTAAGTTACAGAATTGTAGATTTAATTTTAGTAATTTATTTTAATGAGATGAAATAGGACCATCTTCAAATTTTGAAATAACTCTAATAGACGATAAAAAGTTTTAAGATTGAAAATATTGCTGCTCAGTTACATACAAAATAAAATGCTTAATCATTATTTGAATAACTTAATGCTTTCACAATAAGGAAATAAATTATTTTCTTGATAAGTACAAAGGTACTTTTCATCATAATGTAAAATAATTGCATTTAATGAAGTCATTGATATAAATGAGATAAATTTTAATAGACTTTCTTTATGAATTTTGAGAAATATCATGTTTACAATAGAATTTTTTGATTAAAGAAAATAAAAAAACATAATAATATAAAAAATTCAATAATTGATGGATTACGCTGAATTTCGTTCAGGAATTTTTTTATACAGAACTTTTTATTTCATATAAAATTTTAATAACTTATTAACAAAGTAAGTAAAATTTAAAATTATTTAAATATTTTTAACATATTTTTTAATATTACAAACATAGGTTAAACAATTTTAATTCTAAATAATACATTATTATTTAAATATCAAGAGAAACATAATGACATATTTAAATTTATAAAATTTTAGTAGGTGATTATTTTTGCATGATGTTAAAATTTATCTGTGTTTTAAAATACTATTAAAAACACAAAGCTAAAAAAAATGTTTTTAGAAAATATGACATAGTTTTTTTTTTCTTTTTTCTTTTTTTTTTTTTTTTTTGCATTCTAAGAGGGTTTTGTGATTATAAAAGTTTTTTCCTATTCAATTCAAAATTAATTTCAAAAGAAAAAATAATATGAAAAACATGCTATTTATGAAAATAATTATTATTAAAAAAATCTAACTACAATAGTGAGTTTAAATAAATGCTTGTTTTCTGTAAACGTTGCGTAGAACTCTCCCAATACTTTCAAAGGACATAAATCCTTGATTTTATGACTTTATTGCAGTTAATATTTAAGAATATGAATATTTTAAACATTGCGTACAATTAGTGGAAACATTATGTAAGATATTTAGTTTTAAACCATTTAAAAATGATAATTTAAAATATTTCATTTAAAAAATTCATTTCAAATATTTGAAAATTTAATGTTTTCTGTGCATAAATTACAATATCATAAAAAATGAATTAGAAGTTTATGTGAAATTAAGTTGGATATATTCACCGATACGCTTATAATTTGTTGGAAAAATACTATGAAGATTTGTAAGTCAAAAACTTTAAAATAAAGCATCTTTTCTTACAAAAAATACTGGGACTGTCAAATTAAATATTAAGTAAATAATAATTTAGAAATATTTTTATGTAATATCTAAAGGAAAAAATCTTATATTTTATAATATAAGACATATTTATTTTAATTTTCAAAATTTAATCTTTTTAAATTTAAATATTTAGATAAAATTATTTTAAGTTTATCCAAAATTATTACTTAATTTCAAAATATTCGTATTCATTTGTCTTTATTAATTTTTAAATAAATGAAGTTCATTAATATTAAGTTCCAATTTATAATATAGTAGTCTTAACCAAAAAAACAATTTTATAAAGGCTTCTATTTCTTTAATTTTTTACATTAATTAAAAGAATACACTAAATTATAAAATTTAATAATTTGAGTTCTTTGATGAGAATAGTTAATTTTAATTTTAGAAATGTTATTTAATGATATTTTGTTAACATTTTATTTTGTTGAATATCAAACAATTTCTAATGCATGGCCGTTTTATTAAGTTACTATATTTGTTTTATATGATAGTATTGAAATATTTCACAAAAGCATAGAATCTAAGAAATATCTTAAAAATCAAATACCTACAGTTTCTAGATAAAGCGGAAATATTTTATAACTGAACTTATTTGTATTCATTTCTTCCCACATACATTAGAATATACAATATCACAGTATTTCTTTCTTAAAACTTTAGAACATTTCTGAGCGCATAACCAAGCGCATAATCTTTAGGATTCGGATGGGATGTCGAGCACTTTTTGGACATTCACGAATTGAATTCTCTCAAACTAATATACGAAAATGCTTGTTGATGCAATTTGCAATGGAACTGTGTCATAAACAGTGGAACACGAACCGTTTTCTTTCTCTTTGCCTAGAAAGATCCAATCATGATAAGTGGGTCAAATACGCTTCTGCCGATGTAAAATGATGGCAAGTATGCAGTGTGGGGAAAGAGATGCTAAATGTGACTTGAATATACTTATTGTTTGCTTTTTTTTGCCATCGGGGAAAGTAAAGTGCTTTATTTATTTATTTATTTTTGCGATATATCAAAAGAAACATTTTTCTAAAATTTACGATATCAGAAGAATAACTGGAAGCATTCTTCCGTAAAAAGGAGATTATTTCATTTAGTTAATGGAACTATTGTAAAAATTTCTGTAAAAAAAAAATATCCCTGACGATTGTCAAGTTGGTAGAATTCAATGCAAATAATTTCAAACCATGTAAGTCTATGAAAATGTTTTTAATAATGAAAAGTTTCTATTTGAATTTGATTTCAACTTGATTAAAAATTTTATATTTATTTAGCTATCAGAATATGTTTTTCGTGCCAATAAAATGCTAAATAATAACACCAAATACCAAATTGTGCAAGAATACTTTCATAATTTTTTAATTCTAAATTTTACAAGTTGGACAAATTAATAAAATATAAATAAAGTTGGTGTTTCGTTAGTAAAGTCTTCATTAAGTTACTTTTTTTATATTGAAAAAAAAATTAAAATTATTTGCACGCATTATAATTAATATTTAATTAAATTAATTCATTAGTTAAAAATTATTACTTCTGAAGTAAGATGATTCTTACTCAATTGATTTTTTTGTATATCTTTAATTTTTAACAATGGACATGTAAATTTTAACAGTGGAGACGTAATTTTTAACAATGGAAATGTAATTTTTAACAATGGAGACGTAATTTTTAACAATGGAAATGTAATTTTTAACAATGGAGACGTAATTTTTAACAATGGAAATGTAATTTTTAACAATGGAGATGTAATTTTTAACAATGGAGATGTTAATTTTTTTTATAAATAGTTAAATTCAAGAATATTGTATATAAGATAATATAGCCGATAGCTTCATATATGAAATTCGATTTTATTTTGCTAATTTAAAGAAACAAAATTAAAATCTTTAAGAATCTTCCTTTTTATCCTAAACTTTTTTTCCTGCTTTCTGCAGCACAAGAATTTTAAACATTTCAAAATATTTATGTAAATATTTAAAGATAAGTTTTTTTTTCTTAATAATATTTGTTTCTTTATGTATTTAATTTAATACAGTCGTCATTACTACCGGCACAATATTTTAAAATATGTTTTTTTATTATTTTTAAAATATTTCATTAATTCAATTACAACTGTATTAAATTAAAAAAGTTCGAAACACTCTAAAACTAAATTTTTATAAAGAATTTTGTTTAGATTTAAAAATATATAAATTCCTCTGCTTTTTCATTTGATTTGATTGACATCAAAGAACATTTAAAATAAATAAATTAATCAGCAATAAATAATTAATAAACTGGATAGAAACATTTTAAAGTTTTGAGTTTCAGTGCATAGGAAAAATGCAAAATATTTCTGTGGTCATTCTTTTAAAATTTCTTCAGAAATTTACATTACCATAGTTTTAAAATCACCAAAACTTTCACATATGTTGATAAATAAATAAAAAAAAGATCAATCAATCAATCAATAAATTAGATGTTTTAAACAAAGTTGATTATCATTATATATGAAGGATAGAAATGAAGTATTTTCTTTTTTCAGTAAATTATCTTTTTTTTTCTTCAAACATAACAGTGAAATTAAATTTAAAGTTTTACACTTTAACTTTCTTTCTAACGAAACATCACCCAATTAAACAAAATTTTGCATGATTAATATAGTTTTTTTTTTTTTGCTATAAAAAATGCAAATTTTACTTCCCCTTGTTGGGATGAATAAAATACTAGAGAATTATGTCTTGCGGCTCTAAATTAGGCAGGCTGTTGCATTAATGAATATCTTGGCTTGAAATTATTCCCAGCCGTGTTAAATGTGGCATGCAAGTGAGGAATGCCTGGATAATAGATAACATTTCTTGAGATAGGAAGTAAATGGTCTCTGATGAATGAAAAAGGTAAAAAAATAAATGCAAAGTAATTAAGTTTCATCTTCGATAATCATGCCTCTACAATTCGTAGATTGATTGACATTATGTCTTATTTTATTTCCAGTTTCATGTATTTAAATTAGATGCACGTCTTTCAGGCTTTTCGTCTTTATTTTTATAGTTTTATTCCTTCTTCAGGTATATCTCATGTTTAAGCATATATCCTTCCGTCTGTCCTTGACCCCAAGGCAAAATCTGAAATGTTTCGCACTTTAATAAATAAGAACATAACATTTACAAAGAAGAATCGAGAGATTCTCTCTGCTTAAACCCGATCAAGGTCGTTTGGCGCTTGCTTCCTAGTAGCACAAGTTGAGAAGAAAAATTCTCTGGAGGCTCAGCTTATAGAAACCGAAAAAAAAGTATCGAACGATAATTTATGGATTTGTTGACTGTAATCTTCTGTAAGCATGGGTGTAGAATTATTCACTCAACACAAGCGATTATGCTAATGTAAACTGACTATCGTCGGGTCATGATATTCTATTATTGAAGGAACAAAACTTTAACCTTTAACACGCCTGCAGTTTTCTGGATGGCTTCCCCTCCTAGAACGTTTATAGGTTCGAAAAAAAAAATCTTTTTTTGATGAAAATTGCTATTCTGAGAATATTTTGTTTTAGCTGGAATTTCCTGTCATGAAACTTTCGAAGGATTATGGTTTGTTAGCATCATTATATTTGTTAATAATGGCACCTCCCTGGAAAAGGTATCTAATCAGTTTACTTCATGTATAAAAAAATATCTGGTAAAGGAATAAATGTCTGGCGCCTTAAAGACATATTTACGACAATATTGAAATATTAATTATTTCACTAAGTCATAACTCAGTCAAAAGAGCTTTCAAATGCTGTTTTAAAATACGTCTTGGCATGTTTTTTTCCTGCGCACCCTGTTATAATTGTAACATA
>JAPDSC010163002.1:37837-52465 GCA_026290005.1 Latrodectus geometricus
TATATATATATATATATATATATATATATATATATATATATATATATGCAAATTTAAAATTTAATGTTTGGAATAAATATAAATAGAATAAAGCAATTAGATAAGATTATTTAAATATAGCAGAAAGATAGAATATATAATCAGTATAAAAAATTAAATTTGCAAAATGAATTTTAAAATTTATCATTTAAATAATTATACATATCAAAAAGAAAAAAAAAAAGAAAAATTTTACTAGCACAATAATTCAATTTAAAGAAAGTATCAACATAGCTAATTTCATCAGGTGCTATTGACTGCATTGGTGCAAAGTATAGCTTTTCCGCAATTGCTGAAGACAATGTCTAAATCAAGCCATTATAAATATGTAGACATATTTAATATTTAGCATATTAAACATTTTATACTGTACAGTAAAGAGTATTATGTTTACTTGTAATTATATGCTTGTAAGAAATATCTTGGTATTCTGATTTACTAAAATGATTTTACTTCAAAATGGTAATTTTTTTTGTTTTTATATTTACAGGTTTTTATTGTTTGTTCCATGATATATTTATCTTGTCAATTTCTTTTTTTTATGCTCTCCAACGTTTTTATAAAAATGTTTGCATTTGCCAGAAGGATCATTTTAACAATTTCGTCTACAAAACCAAAGTCACTTTATCTCCTATTTTTTTATTTATAAATTACTATTTTTTAGTTTATTCTTATTCTTTATAGTATACATCTTCTTTTTTTTAATTTACTAGATTTCATTTTTATTTAAGCTTTATTTTAATATTTTTTACTTTTTTCATTGTAGGATTATTTTTCTAAGCTCCAAGGCATTCTTACAATATAATGTAAATTTGAACTTTTAAAAATAAAAAAAAATTACTGTTAAGATTTGAAACCATTAAAATCAATATTTTCATTTTAAGCAAGAATGTGCATGAAAATTTGCAATTAGTTTGTACTTAATATTTCAAATGTTTGAATCAGATCAAAAGTAAAAATTAACAAATTCACTTTAAGATTGCGTATTCATAAATGCACAAAAATTCTGCTCTTCAACATATTCTTTGAAAAAAAGTTGATATCACTGTTAAGGAATAAAATGTACACCTAAGTCTGTTTTTACACGGTCTTTTTGTACACGGTTTTGATATAACACGGTTTGAAAATTGAATATTTTTAATTTTTTTACACGATTTTATTCCATTTAGCACGATTTGAAATTTTATGTACTTAAATTTTTTTTGTCAAATTTAATTTTTGCGAAGTATGTTCATATCACAAAAAAGTATTTATGAAAGAAAAAAGTCTGAAACCATCGATAGTATCGATAGTTTGCGAACACTAGCTTAAAGATTTAAGTGAATTCCCCTTTAGCGCGTACAAACAAGTAGGGGAATTCCCTTTATGTGCATACAATAAAATTTACTGGTCAGAGCAATTGAAACGTGTTAATATTTTGTGAACTGTCAATGCAATAAGACGTGTTTGGTAAAGAAATTTTTTGCAGGCAAATTTGATTTTCCATTAAATTTAATTTTAACGCATTAAGATAAAAGGTAAGCCAAAAAATATTTTGTATTTATTCAGTTATTTATGTTTTTTAATTTTGTTAAATATTTTATGTATCCCTAAAAGGAAATGTCAGATATAAAACTAAAACGGAAGGCAATTTCTTTGGAAACCAAGATTAAAATTTTAGATCGCCTTCGAAATGGAGAAGGCTCAACTGCTCTTGGTACATTTAATTTATATTACTTTTAATCATAAGTGCATATCTTTTTTATCATTAATTACTATGCTTGTGAAAATAAGCATTATATATTTGATTTAATAAAATAAACATGAATTCTTGTTCTTAAAAATTCTTGTTTTTCACTAATTTTAATAGGTTTTAGAGATTAGGAACAAATCACCCATTTTTGTATAAGATCAATGTCTTTTTTTACACGTTTTTTTTTTTTTACACGGCTTCTTCTGGAACCAATCTACCGTGTAAAAACAGACTTAGGTGTACTATTATAAAATCCATTATTTTAAACTTGAAGTTTGAGACCGCGGTGATCTGGTTGGTAATGACGTTGTTCTCATTACTGAAAGGCAGTGAGTTCGAATCCCGGCTTAACTGAAGATACATCGTATTCGCTAAAGATTGCTAGAACACGTTAAATATGCCCTGGTCTCAATGACCTTCACGTGAAATGATACCTCTGGGGGTCTTCTGATTAACCTTGCTTCTATGTTACGAAGACCCTGTTTGAGGTTTAGTCAGTTCTCGTATTTCTCCATTTAAGTGAATCTACTTATTAACTTTAACCATGGACCAATGCTCTCATAGGACGAGATCTGTTGGACTTAGTGTAAGCTCTCCTGCACCAAGGGGTTGCAACCACTAGTGAACAAAGGAAACTAGAGTCATGCTTCTGTTTTCTGAATACACGTCTATCAGGGTGGATACTTGAAAGTTTTCCAGATTATCTCCCTTGCTATAAGTAAAAAGGCTCTCTACCTATGAAAAAATACTTCTGGGTGGCAAAACGCATTGGTTAGGCCTTATAAATGTATTTGACTTTTAGGCTATCCACTAAACAGTGTGAAAATATGATACGAAAGATTTACCTTAAGAATTAGCATAAGATTTATACATTAAGAATAAGTAATACAGAATCGAGATGCTTGAATTATGGAAAGTTTGGGGATTTGAATACGTAAATCTTCTAAAATTTCTGATTCAAATAATTGTGGGTTCTAATGTCAACTTATTTTATGATATTGTTATTTGTTTTATAGATATCAAATAATTGTAAATATTCCTTCTTCGCTTTAAGTAAAACAAAACATTTTCCTTAACTTTAGAAATCTTTCCCAATAGTATAAAGTAGCAAATTTTGAAACATTTCTTTCAAAATAGTAAAATATTTTTTATCACTCCGGAATTTATATGTTTCAAATGACAATAACGATAAATTTAATAACGTGTACCTCAAGAATTTTGCCATTACAATTAGAATTCTAATAATACATGAAAAATATAATGTATATCTTTTTGCGCGGTTTTGAGCTTTTTTCAAATTATATGACATTTAAAGACAGAGCTTAAAATCAAGATGCCTATTATCATAATAATCAACTACAGAGATGGAATCCCATTCTGAAAATGCTACATCGCAAAATATTAATCGATAATGTCTACTGTCTCGCGACATGGCGTCTCCTTTAGATGGTGATGAGCTTTATTTTCTTTACACTGATATGTTATTCGGAAAGTTCAGTAGAGAGAAATATCAAGAATATATTCACTTATTTCTTGCTAGCAATTTGAAATAAAATGTTTTATAGGATCCATGCTTGTAAAAGGATTTTTCTGGTTCAATTTATCAAAAAGCTTATTTCCATTTCACCGAAATTAAAATTTTGGATTAAGTGATGAAGAAGACGCTAATATATTCCTCGTAAATTTAGCACTAAATTTATGGTTCAATAAAATGATAAATTGAAAGTTATAGAAATTGGAGGATATAATCTACAATAGTGCAATAAAATATACTCAAAGTAAAACAGATTTTTGTAGTACAAATATTTATTTTTTAAGTTTATTCTCGAAATTATAGATTTGTGATAATGCATCAAACATATTTTTAAAACAATTAAAATCATTGCCAAACTATAAGAAACAAATAGAACACCGATTTTAAATCGTAATGACAATTTCATTTGAAATAATGATTATTTAAAAAGAATTTTTCTATAATACATGAAGTTAATTTTGTAACTGGTATGCCATAAACTAGAAATTTGTAAGGATTAGCGATACATATTCTCTTTTAAAGTTTAATTTTACGGTGACACAAATTGTAATTCCATCTACATACTTCAAGAAATTATTCAATACATACATACTTTGAGAAATTCAACAAATAATCGTTCAAATCATCATTATTACTTTGTGTTATACAATTGGAAACTATGTACTGTAGACAGAGAGATTTTATGTCCTAAAATCCAAGAGATGTATATTTATTTCAGATCAAAATTTAACTTTCACTCTACGTTATAAAAAATATTCAATTCTACTTTACCTTCACGACAGCGAGTGACAACAAAATGATTCTTCTGTAGAGATAAAATTATAATAGCATTCTGTGTTTTTTCTTCGTAATGCAGCAGATATATAAAAAAAGATGAAGGAATGCTGACCTGTTTCAACAGAAACTCTTTTCATCGTCTTCGTTTTTAACTCTTCTCAACGGTCAATGGACTCTTTTTGCTTGCAATTAAAAAGAACAATCAATTCATGTTACAAAATTTCTTTCATAAAAAAAAGGAATATATCGACGACATAGAAAGAATAGGCAAAACCCCAACATTTCTTAGAATCATAGCCATGGACGCTTCGTTACAAATATGTTTTTATAAGATGAAAATAAATGATTTATTTCTTGGTAATCGTATTCACACAAAATGTATTTACGTAAATGTCATTCACACAAAAGAGATTTTTTGAGCTATTAATAAATTTCAATTTAACATTAGAAGTATATAACTCTTTATTTAAGTTGTTATGAAAAATTATAAAAATTTAAATTATCTAAGAAGCTTATCTTAAAATTAATAATACGCAAGGAATTTTATACCACTTCTGCTATCAGTATTCAACTTTAATACTAAAAATTGAGTTGGTTTCCAGTGAAAATTGTCAATTACGTAAAAATAAACTAAAAAAATAAAAATTCAATGGTCTTATAAAGAAATTATAAAATAATAAATATTCAACTTTGTATATATGCCTTTATAATTACTAATGCCAATCAATCGCTTTTTAAATTATAACGACTACTGTAAGTTTGATTCTTTTTAGCTAATATTATCTCCTCTAATTTCTAAACCATATCAATAAAGAAAATTTGGTGTTAAATGTTTCTTAATCTGAATTGAAACCTGCACATGAAGCATTTTAATCTGCATAGAAAGACTATTATGGCTAAGAAAAAGCTGAACTTACAAACTTCCAGTTAAGAGTGTAACGTTTATATGTATATATTATAAATATTTCTTAAGACAGAAATTATACAAAATAGCATGTTTAGCCAACTGTATATTTTTTGTTTTTATTTTCAAAAAAAATTTTAATTTATTGAATTTATATTTATTAAAAATTTGTGTTTGCTTGTTCTTTGATTAATAAAATCCTCCGTTTAAGAAAATTGATTTTTTTTAATCATACTTATTTTTCACCTAATTTAGTATTCACATATAAGATTATTTTCTTTGCTTTAAAAACAGATTTACCACAAAGGTTTTTATACTATTGTAAATGCAAGAAAATAAAATATTATGCTGCTAATCCATATTCCAAAAAATAAATTTTATAAAATAATTAATAAGTTTTATCACATTAGAGTTCATGCATAAATTGGTAAGTGCTTTCGTACTAAAATTGACAATATAAATATATACATATCCATGAAATCTTCTATGTATTCTATTGTATATGTATCCAAATATATATATATATATGTATATATATATCCATGAAAGCTTTATTTGACTCGCAATAAGTCTAAACATTTTGTAAGTAAGAGTATTTTGATTACAGTATATTTTTTGCGTCTTTACAATTTTGAATTTATACATTTACGATTCTTGCATTTTTAATATTCATAAAAAAATACAATTCATTCGAAACTAAAAAAATAATTTCGGGCTTGATATTATAAGAGTTTCATATATACAAATTTGCAATCAATAGTTTAAGCTGTTGATAATGCTTTAATAAGACGTAAGTCTTTGAATGAAAATTTTTTTTCCGGTGTAAATTATAAATGTAAATTTTTTTTTACGTTCTTCTGAAAGAAATTCAAATTTGAATAAACGAACAAATCAGCTTATCTAAATGGAAAGTTTGATGATATAATTTCTATATGGCTTGTATGTTCATATAAACATTTGTTTCCCAGTATTTAACAGATCCCATTAAAGTGTCAGATATACAAATGCATATTTAATAATTTCCATTGATTTTTGAGATTTCATATATACTTGAATTCAGAGATAAACCATGAGGGTATTTGTTATCAATTTAATTGTTATTAACTTTAATACGCGTATCTAGGATAATGTGCTTTAAATTTTTTTTTATATAAGAATACTTAATTTTATGATAATTCAACTACATTCTTTTAATGATATTTATTTGATTATAAGATTATTATTTATAAAATGCATCTTATTAAAAAAAAGTAAAAAATGGAATAGTTTTTGTCCTGAAAATGTTAGCTTTTTTATTCAGCATTTATTTGTGTTTCGGGGATGAGGTCCAGCACTGCTCGATATGAACATCCATCTATAGCTTTTAATGAACTTCTGCATTTAAATGACAGCCTTGACCCTGAAAAAAATTCCTCTAAGCAATTGGGAATCCACTGTCTGATGACGTTGGTTAGGGGGAGATGAAATCCTGTATGTGTGTGTGCTATATCAACGCCCCATTTAAGCATTTCCGCTATTTCGGGCCCGGATCTTGCCAAATATTCTTTCTGCTTACATTAAAACACTTCTCGGAAGGCGTCGCTCCCCCTCTTCCCAAACGCAAATAAAAACACGCATACATTTATTTAATGCTCCCACTAAACGAAACAGCATTCGTGCTCCCGGTGCATGCAAAACATCGGTGCGGGGAGGGAGATCTTCTGACTTGTCCAAGCCACGTGATAAGTCGGTCCCTGCCATTTGCCGAAGGGACCTTCGGGCAAGGTGAAATTCTTTAAGTGCCCAGGTAAAAAAATAAGAAACAAATAAAAGTGGCTGAAAAAAAATAACAGAAAAAGGAAAAGAAATAATGCTGCGTCCGAGTTTGGGTTCAAGGTCGTTTGACGTCATAACGGCAACGTCACAGACTCTCGATTTCGTCTTTCGTGATTGGGGATTTTTCAGAAGAAGTTTCTTTCCGATGGGGATAATCGCCTGCTAACTACGGTTGCACTATTTTTTAGTTCAAAGTACGATTTTAGTTTTACTCTGAGTTGAAAAGGCGGGAATGGTTTTTTTTATAATTATTTCTGAAAAATATTTTGCAAGAAGGAAAAGTGCCAATGACTGAACATTTCAACTTTAATTTTACAGAATAGGATTTCCAACACTCACATTTACAAATGTTCGTATTAACGTTATAAAATTATCATTTTTTTCTGAACATTGACTCAAACTAAATTTCGCCACACATAATTAGTTTAATAGAATATGGGAAAATTAATGAATTTTCATTTAAAAGTCATTTTTATAGTTTTATATTTATTAATTTTATTTTTTATTTATTTGAGTGACAAGTTTGTGGGATCTTGTATGAAAAATTTATACTTACGAAAAAAATTACATAAATTTAGTTTTAAATAATATTTTATACATTCTTAAATATTTACTACCATTTCCTTATCTCTGAAGAAGTTTAAAATTATAATAAAAGCATTAATACACAAATAATTTTTAAATATTTCAACACTATTATGTACTTTCATTCATATATTTCTAGCAAAACAAAATTACAGTTATATAAAAATTAAGATGTATTAATCAAACCTTTTTGAGTAATTTTTCATAATTAGAATGCATATATTTTATTCAATATCGACACTTTTTAATACAGAATTATAGCATGTACTTTAATGATAAATATTTAGTATCTTTTTTTTTTGTTAAATTTAGGTTAAAATTAAAAAAATAAATCTTTTTCAAAATTTGTAAATTTGATATTTTCGGAAACAAAGTTAATTAAACATTTTAATGTGTGCTTAATTAATTTTATTATAGCTAATTAATTTCTTAAAAGCTAATTAAGATTTTAAGTGTACTCTAATATTATAATTTGTGTTTCTTCAAAGAACAATATAATTTATATTCTCTGTCTCTGCTGTTTTGACTTATATACATGTTGATATTTTTCTACCAAACACTATACTTGATTTTGTACAAGAACAGCAATGTTAAATCATATAATATTTAAAATAAATTATAAAAAAATATTTGTTTTCTTGAAAATTTTCTTTTACGATTTTATTTTGTTGGCTTATTATGAAATCTATAGATTTCTATTTAATCTCTATTTCTAATAACATATAATTACTCCATTTGTTCTCAATTTTTATAATGAGATCAGAGTCTTATTAAAGCCACTATTTATGAATCATTTATTCCATGCATATAATATACTGATTTTTAATCTATGTTTTATAAAAATAATAATTGAATACATAAATTAGATTTCAAAATAATCAATGAGAATTAAAATATACGAAATCTAATGCTGAAAGAGTTAAATTCTGTTAGATTTCAACATCATCAATGTTGACTACATAATATCTGTTGTCTTGTTGACCACATAACATCATCAATCAATTCATGTGTGATATTCAACATTTACTATAAAAACTATAATTACTATAGTTGTATATATATATTCATTGTGCAATGCTTTAAAATAATAGATATGAAGAAATGCAGTTATTATTTTTAATTAGAAAATCTCATTATTGATCATTTCAGTTTTAATTTGAAATATGTTATATATTAATGTTAATTTTTAATTTTAAATACACGATTTTGAATAATTAAAACCACAGAGAAATTAAAAAATGTCGCATAAACTTTAAAAATTTAAAATTTGCACAAAAAAAATGGAATTGTTCAAAAATTGAAAGTGGAAAAAAGTAAGCAAACAAGAGGTTTAAGTGCTGTTAATAAGTATATGGTTTTTGTAAATATAAAAGCAATTTTTTTTTAGATTTTTATTCTCTTAACGAAAAGTTAGCCTTTAATACTTTCTAGTTCGCTCGATCACAATGCGTTTGCAAAAAAGGGAAAAGTCTTTGAAGAATGAAATGAAGTCATCAATCTTGTCTAGCTTCTTAAAATTCCCGAAATTCTAGTACACCATTTGTAATAATTGCACGTTCTAGGATTTTACCAAAACTAAAAGAATTCAGGTCACGAGAAAGTCTCACCTGTTGACTACATAAATAATTTGATACTGAATGCCTAAAATATTCTTTAATAAACTATGGAAATAATTTTGAAAAACTTTCAGAGTTCTTAAAAAATATTATAAATATATTTTCCTTACATTTCGAAATAAGTAGCCAACGTTTGTTTCTGGTCTTGAAGAATGAATTCTTTTAATTATTAAGAATTTTAATTAAAAATAAGTTTCTAAACTTTCAGGTGAAATACTTTATTTCCCACGATTAAATATGAATAATTCACTTTATTCCCAAGGTACAAAATTGTTTTTCCAAAAAAATTTCATACTAAACAATAAATATAACAGTTTAACTATTGCAATATTTATCGCCTGGAACATCGAAAATATTCTTTTACGTTAATTTATTATAATGTGTAAATGTGTCTTGATAAATTTAACCAATTATTGTGAATTGGTTTCATAATTTAATTGTTCATTTAAATCTTGCATATTTTCGTAAATCATGATTATCATCAAAATTGAAATTTGATTCTACGTTTAACTGTCATAATACGTGAAAACTTCAACTATCTGCAATTTAAAATTATGCATTTAATCAAATTTGTATCTTGGATTTTTAATAATAGTTATTCGCGTCATGTTGATTTGTAGATTAAAATAATTACAATAAACTAGTTTAACATAATTTATAAATAATCATTTGTTGTTTATATTAATTAAATGATTAATCAACGAATCAATAATTTGACCAATTATTTGAAATTTTCAAATTAAATAATGTTCGAATTATCGGTGAGAAATATATATATATTGCAGATGTAAAATCTATTTTACATAAGAAGCATTAAATATAAATTTCATAAAATGCTTCATAAAACAAAATATTTAAAAATAATTATACTTAATTTTAAATAAGAGTGGTAAAAACAAATTCTGGATTTATTATATGTATTGGTACATAGCTTTATACATTCCTCAACAGTTGTAGAGAAACAATGCATTCCAGTGCCTTAGGGGAACTGCCCGGCTACGCAACCTGTAGGTCTAGGAATTTGACCTTTGTCTGAGGGGGGAAATGTATAAACACTATTTTCGATGGGCTTCAATGTACCATGAAGAAAGTGGCGGTTCTTTCTTAAAACACTGCACTTTAAGGGGTTATTTATCACCGTTGAAAACCAGAATTTCATTCTATAACTTGTATGGAGACTTTTTGATGGCATTCCTTTTGAGATTTTTCCTTACAAAAATAATAGAAAGGGAAACATGTACATAAATTTTATTCGAGTGCTTTACGGTATAAATTCAATAAATTGAAAGTTAGTTTAAAAATTAAGAAAATTCTCTACGTATGATAATAGAAATAAACTCGTTTATAGAAACTATGTTCACATTAAAAAAGTGACAAGTTTATATATATGTTCATTCATTGAAAGAAAATATCAAGAAGTATTTTGTAAAATAAGGAAAGATTAAACTAGTTACCGATGATAAGGTTTGAATATTAACAAAATGACATTATAAAATATCGTAAAATAAAATCTACTGTATTTTTCGTGGTTCTTAAAATTATACTAAAAATACAGCAATTTTCATTCAATAGAAAATTCTTGAACGAATGTCACATTTTTTTAAATTTTTGTCATTATTTTTATTCTTTATTATTACTTTAAATCAAACTAGGTAAATTTTTTTAGGTTTATTATTCCTTGATTAGATGCGTTTAAAAACTTACATTTGGTCTGTCAGTATCAAGTTATATTTAGTTTATAGATTAATAAGGAAAATTTTTAATCAGATTTGTAGAAATAGAATATTTGGATGTATAAGTATTTTAAATTTTTAAAATTATTTTTGAAATAAAATACAACTTTTTGGGATGGAATGACTGGGCGATGTATCTTGAAAATTGGAAAAATTTAACTTATTCCCCGATTTTATTTTTTACTATTAGGATTTTATTATTTATTAAGAATTTATTTTCTACCGTTTTTTGATTTTTTTAAAAAAATTAAATACGTATTTATTTAATTTTTTTAAAAATCAGCAACACATAGCCTAATGGTAGAACAGGCCATTTCTGAGTATAATGTCCTAATTTTGATCCCATCTTGTGTTGAATAACAAGAGATATATCTTGCGCTTCTGTTTTCTTCATGCATATCTGTTAAGGTGGGTGCTTGAAATTTTTCCGGGATTTCCTCAACTTGTGAATATGTCTTACTATCTATGAACGGAAAGCATTTTGCGTGTGGTAAGTTAAATATCTTTCAGCAGCCTTAGACCCTCAAGGTATTCACTACGTGTTGCCAGAATTATCACAATATAAGTTGTGCTTTTATTTTTTACATGCATATCTGTCAAGGTGGGTGCTTGAAAGTTTTCCAGGATTTCCTCAAATTGTGATACCTGAATATGTCCCACTATCTATGAAAGAAAAGCATTTTGTGTGAAGGAAGTTAAATGTTTTACAGCAGCCTTTGACCTTCAAGCTATTCACTACTTGTTGCCAACATTATCATAATAATGTAATTTATTTGCTTCATCACTGTAAATTGGATTTTAATCTTATTAGCACCATGCGATTATGTTGACTAATGACACCATGTCATATCTTAAGTAATGATGTTAAAAAAATGTTATACAAATATAATGAACAAAGTAGCATCATTAGATTTAAACATATCATGTCTTTATAAAGATATATGGATCCACTCACTCTTAATTTTCTTTAAAACCTTATCCTTCCCATTTTCCTCTTTTAATCTTTTATTTCAACACTTCCGTAAACAAAATCCAACCCCATGATTAATAGTAGTGTTGCGATTGCGTCATGCAAGTGCATATACAAAGGCACTCTTAATACCACCTCAGTTGCTCTTCTTCATTCACAAATTCTATTCAACACACTGGCCGTCTCCGAAATCCTGACGCCTCTCGCTCACTTGCAAGGAAAAGAGATTTTTCTCTGATAGTGATGTCGATTAATAGTATCGTCATCAACAGTACATATTTTTTCAATTCCTCGAAGTTAAAAGGCGTGGGCATAGGTCAGCCTTGCTGATACAATCGAGGTCACGTTTTCAGCAGCACAAAAAGAGTTTTTCATGGCAGACTATACAAATATGTTCCGAGAAAGATTGAATTGTAACCAAAAGAGGTATTTTATTGGAGAACTCAAAGGGGAAATTAAGAGTCTTCTTCTCGATTGTGATGATAAGAGATTCAAATCATATCGTAATTTAATCGCAAAAATGTAAAAGACGGAAGAAAATCGATTCCTTATGAGAAAACTTTGATGATGGAATTGTTACAATTTATTGAAAAAATTTAAACAGTATTAGCTTAAATAAATAAATAAATTTATAAAATCTGAAATATTAAGTTACGTTTATTTCAACGTCTCAATTAAATCATTCAAACGGAAAGAACTATAAAGATGATTTTTAAGTCTTCCTCAAAAGTACAGATTCTTTAACAATCTTGCAAATTATATTTTTTAAATACGTTTATCGAACCACTGAATTTCATTGACTATGATACTAAAATTAATTTGTATTAGAAATTCATTATATTGTTTTACAAAATTTGGTAACAATATATATTATTATTTACTGCAGACCAAAAAGAAAATTCTTGATTTAAAATAAATGTTTTTGTCGTTACATCGTTATTCTAATAATCACTTTAATTTATTCGATATTTATTTTTAATATTTTATTGTGATTAAAATTGAGTAGAAAACAAATTTTTTTATAGTTATTCTCTTTAGTAGTTTAGCTGCAAAATCCTTATTTTTACAATCATATTAAATAAAAAAAATATTTTGATCAATATGAATGCAATTTTCTATTCATGTTTAATTGTTGTCAAAGTAAATCATGCAATATATATATATTCTTTATTTAATATGCTATTAAAATATTAAAAATCTATAATTTCATTTGCACATTTTTTCTAATATTAATATTTTTAAAATTTATGTTAATTTTAAGTTTCTTCTTAAATTCTAATTCAGTTGTAATTGTTTCCTTTTTTAAATTTCTTTTACAAATAATTCTCATAATTTTTGCTTTAAATAATATGCTGAATTTTACGCCATAAATAGTTACCTTTGTAATACCATTTCAGCGATTAACAAAAGTCATAAAGAATAATGGAAAAATAGTAAAACTATTTGGCTGTTTAACAAAAGGAAATACTTAATTTCATTTCAATGCGGAATTCTACTAGAGAGATCATTTTAGTTTTGTTTAACGTTTTCTATTTTTTATTTATTTAAAATCACGTATTCTCTTAAAATCAAGAGATTTTTAGCATTGTTGAAATTTAAACTGGTTTGTCATTTGTACAAAGACATTACAAATTTTTATACATTAGTTTTAAACAATAGAGTAGTTTCTGACAATTTCATTTTCATTAATTCTTGATGTAATAAAAAATTCCTTAAATTTTTACAAAGCATTACTACATTGTTATAAAAGCATAGTTCAAGTTGAATTTATTATAGTATGGTTCCTCCGAGAATTTCAAGCAATTTAGATAACGATAGAATGAATCTATATGTGTGAAAAAGGTCATAAATAGATGCGATAATAAATTTGTTTACGCATGCCTAAAGTAACCCCTTTGACATCGGCCTATTCAAGCATTTAGATTTCCGCAATTAAGAAATTTGATAAATTGGTTGTGCCAAAAACTATATCCTTTCCTATCTCCTAGAGATATTTTTCAAGCTCTCAAAGCTTTTTTCTTATAGTTTAAGAATAATGAATACATTTAGATAGGAGGAAGTTGTGGGTAGTGCCTACTTTAATGTTTTATTTAACTTTTTTAATGTTTATAATAAGTTATTTTGATAGAGACTGCAAGCATACTCGGGATTTTTTAGGAGGCCTTTCATGCACAAGTCACCTGACATTCAGAAAAATAAAATAATATTGTAAATTACTTAAAAATTTCAAGTTTTTATAGCATCAACATTTTTTAAATTTCATAATGATTAATCTGATATGAAGTGTCCACATTTCTTTAAGTTTATTTGGAATCAGCTTTTATCTTTATATCAGATTCTTTATATTGTTTTGATTGGCAAGAAATGGGATAGAAAATTTTGAACTGTTGTGCATATTTAAAAGCAAAATTAATAAAGTGAAAGCACTAAAAAATCTAAACAAACATTTATAAATATTAATTTCTAGAGAAATATTTCTTATTATCATACAAAGTGTATAATGCGGGGTCACTTTTTATGGACTGGTTAACAACAGCAATAATTATCAATCCTCCTGTTGACCAAAGATTTCCCAGTTCGTGAGAGAAGCTAGGGTTGAGAAATGTGTACACACAACAAGACAAGGGCTTGTACAAATTTTCCATTGGATTCAAAAAGGATGAATATGTAATCATTTCACATAAACAATCCTTTTATTCCCCAGGTATAACTGTAGCTGTAACGGTTGCAGCTGTAGTTGTACAATTCATGGGTTCGAATGTCACCTTGGGCAAGAATGTTTGTAGTGTTTTGAAATCAATTTTAAACTGTAAGCTCTGGTCTAATTATCCTTCGTGTTAAAAAAAAATGACCGTTAAGGGATGTTCTGTAATGTTCTAAAGCTGAATTCCTCCATACTTGTCTTCAAATTCTTACACTCTTA
>JAPDSC010163006.1:0-19429 GCA_026290005.1 Latrodectus geometricus
AAAAAAAAAAAAAAAAAACTTTTGATTGTGTTAAATATATGTATAGTTTATTGTATTGTGGTTGTTGTAAAGGGTAAGAGGGATAGCTTCTGTTGGGGCAAGGTCTGGTTCCCCGAAAAGTAGAAGACTGGCTTGCCCATTACTATGGCTTGTTAGTGTTATCTGAGAAAAGTGGAGATTAAAAAAAAAAAAAAACACTAGGAGTGCATCACCCACTTCTTCCATTAACATCCCTTGTCTAATGAGGCGTTTAACAGGACTTAAGGAAGCAGCAATGAGAGTGGACAACAACAACAGCAGCATAACTTGTACTCATAGTTTATGATAATTATATGTATGTAAATAGGTGCTAGGTATTTATTGTCTTGAATATAACTTTGACTTACAAAGTTTTGATTTGAAATTTATAAAAAATAAATAAAATCAACTTTCAGATTTTTTTTTTTAAGGAGAAATGCTGTTAACATTAACTTGGTCAATATATTTTCTGGGCTGTATCCCAGTGTACGGTACGCTATTTTTATACAATTAATATAATTATACAATATACAATTAATATAATTATATAATATAAAATTATATTATTTTATACAAATAATAAAACTTTATACTATATTATATACAATTAATTATAATTGTATATATGCGTACCGTTGTATATATGCGTACCTTACAAGGAACGTACCGTTCACTGGGAATTAACCTATTTTCTGATTATAAAGGCTAAAAGGCTATGGAAATGAATTCTTAACATATCACTGTTACACCCATCATCTTTTAGGTGAGATGGCATTCAAATGATTAATACCCTAGTATTTGGTTCAACAATTTGTGGATTTGATTATGAGTTTTAGTATTGATCGTAATGTTTCAGAATCCACTTTAGGCATATGTCTTGGTTTAACTATGTCACTTCAGCAGCAAACAAACCTTTCATCTTTGATTTCTTAAATCTGTGAAATGTTTGCTTAATAATCTTTGGTAAAAGGTGTACATTTTGTACATATTTTATGAGCTTATATAATCAATATTAATACATTTTATGTGAACAGTAAAATTATTAAAACTTTTTTACAAAATTAAACAACTTTATTTTGTATGTTGCATTTAGCTCTTTTTTATATTATTGAATATCATTTTATTACTTATATTGTAATGATTCTAATGTTGGAATTTTCTAGCTAAATTGCTTTTAGAAGTGACTACTAATTGCAAAATGTTACAGAAAAAGTTTCATATTTACATAAATAATAATACAAACCAATTTAAAATTCTTAAAAATTTAGTTAGTGAACAATTTTTTTTCACAATTTCATGTTACTATTAGTGATGTTTAAGATTTACTTCTTATTGTGGGTTAAATTTACTACAATTAATTTTAATGTGAATTTTATTTTAAATCTAGGATCTTAATTTATCAATGACCATTCATCAAGCAGATGAGCAGTTGAAATCTTCAGATTTAATGAATTCATTACATTTCAAAGAAGAAGTTAATATGCAAAGTGAACAAAATTCATTTAAAATAACTGTAAGTAGTTATTGCTCATGCAGGTATATCATAAAAAATATTTTTTAAGTATTTTAATATTTTTAGAGGAATATTTTGACAGATTCTCAAATTTTGTTAGCTATAAAATGTTATATACTTGATAAGAATTTTCTTAAAAGGAGTGTCAACAATTGATGTTTTCTGTTTGTATTAAGTAATAAATATATTATACTGTAAAAATTCTCTCTGTGCATACTTCAAAGTGCAGTTTAATTCTTTTTTACATCTTTTTAATTTTATTTTGCTATATTATTTAATGTAGAATGTTATGTCAATCTGTAACATAAATTGTTTTGCTTAGTATTTATTAAGTTTGTTACTGCAAAATCTCTGTAATTTAAACTTCTCATTCATTATATAATGTTATATCATTAGCATCTTTAATTATATTCCATTTTTGTAGGACAATGAATTCATAAACAAGACAGACATTGAAGTAAAGTCTCTTAAAAATGAGAAGTCTCATACTTGTAATGTTTGTCAGAAAAATTTCAAGCGGAGTGATCATCTCAAACAACATTATTATAGTCATACTGATGAAAAACCTTTTTCTTGTGATATATGCCAGAAAAAATTCACCTGTAAAAGATATTTAACAATCCATCTTGTTATCCATAAAAAGGACAAACCTGTGAAATATTATGACTGTGAAATATGCCAAAGACGTTTCAGTCACAGGCATACTCTGAAATATCACTATCGTACACACACAAATGAAAAACCTTTTTCATGTGAGATATGCCAAAGAAATTTCCGTGGCAAACATCGTTTGAAAACACATTATCTTACTCACTCCAAAAAAGAACCCTACACATGCCAAATTTGCCAGAAAAGATTTGATAGAAAATGTCATTTACACAGACATAGTCTTAGTCATTTGCAAGAAAAACCTTACTCCTGTGATATTTGTGATAAAAAATTTACACTTCAATTATATCTTAATACACATTATCTGACTCATAATCCTGAGAAACCTTATCTTTGTGGTATATGTCAAGAAAGTTTCAGTACCAAGCTCTGCTTTAGAAAACATTATATCATTCATAATAGCAAAAAACCATTTTCCTGTGAGTTGTGCACTGAGAGCTTTAGTGACCTTTCTAATCTAAAGAGCCATTACCTCACTCATGTAAAAAAGGGAGAGAAAGCAATTAATATTGTCACTTAACCCAAGAAAGTGAAGCTTTTAGTTTGTGATATTGTTTTGAACATTTAGATTATCTATGAATTTACACTTGTTTTCTCTTGTGAAGGATTGATTTACTTTTCACTTTTCCTTTTTAAGTGCAAAATTATATTTCATCCCAATATTTTTTACTGCAAATAAAAAAAAATATGCTCTTTAAATTCATGTTAAAAATTTTTCTTAGATAATTTTATGTTTTAAAGAAGTAATTACTAAATTAAGTCAACTTTGAAATTTTGGCCTGAAAAACATATAGATAAGTAAAAATAATTTTAAATCTAAGAATTGTTATTTATTTACAAATGCTCAGAAAATTGACTATGATGCCATTTGTTCTCTCCCTTTTCAATATTTCTGAACAGTATATATTAAAAATACAAATACAGGGCATGAGTCAAGATAATTAGCATAAAAAATTTGATCTTGTTTATACAATAAAGAACACTGAAGTTTAAAATGATATAAATACATTAACAAACAGTCTTGTCTTGTACTAAGGGGAAAAAGTATTATACTTGCACTTCTAGGAAAATGAGGAATAGCATGTGACCATGTAATCCCTTAACTAGGAAAGCCCAAAGCTTAATATCAGATCGCGTAATGCCTTCTGCTTAATTCTAGTTGTATGTCTTATTTTAATAAGTAATTTTACTAAAGGGAAAGCATGGTTATACAAAGGTCTCTGAAGAACCCCTGCATCTTTCTTCGCCAAAAAGTCACAGCTTCATTTCCAGGAATCACACAATGACCTGGAATCCATTTGAAAAAAACAGATATTAACCTTGCAATATCTCTATATTGCAAAATGGGGGTATAATCTGTATATTGACTATTTTCAGTAGATTGGAGAATCTAAGAATCGTAGATTTGAACATAATTTTAATTTAAAAGTAATTGTTGGAAATAATTACGATAACAATGAGCATTGTGTTCACAGCTTAAAAACATTTAATTCTGTGAGAATTCAAAAATTACTTAATTTAAACTCTGTCTAGTGATAATATAAGATTAATGCTCTGATATTTTATGATCAGAAAAAATAATTTCTAAATCATTTTATTTAAATTATTGTTTTTCCAAATGTATCAAATTTTAGTGATAATGTAAAAGAAAAAGAATTTTTTTGAAAAGGGGATGTTAAATATTAAAAATGAATTTCCAATATCTTAACATAGAATTACATAGACTTTTAAGTATAACATAAGCAATTTTTTCATCCGAAGGAGGATTAGTGATTCAATAGGGATCTACATTTTAAAGTAGATTCCAAATCACTACAATTGGACACTCAAGGTTGAAGATGTGAATATCTAAATTTGAAGGCCAAAATATTAATCATTCTGTTGCTAACTTGTTATTATGGTCCTGAGTTGCTTTTTGTTCAAAGATTACTTTTTGTTCATAAGAATAATTCAACTGGGATCTAAAGCTTAAAATTGTTTTTAATCACAACATTCACACTTGTGATGGGAATCGAACTCAGAAACTATTGATCCACTAGTCAGAATATTAACCACTCAGCTGTAAGTACAACATTATGAAACTTAAATACTTGTTTCTTAAAAAAGATGAAGAAAAAACCAAAAATTTGATTATTTAAATGGCTTTTTATAGGAAACTTTTTTTTTTATTCATTTTGGAAGAATAGCTTTCTATTGTTAATATTACATAATAAAAGAGAAAAAAAGAGAAATGTATTTTGAAAATTTTAAATTAGTATTTTATAAAAAGTAAATTTTAAAAGAATATTTATTATATATTTTTCAGATATTTAAATACTTCAATCATTCAGTTTTATAGAAATATTTCTTTTATAGCATGAAAGGTTATCTGTTTTTCACATTATTATTAGTTGAAATTTAAAATTTCTATAGTTAAATATAAATTCTATTTGCAGGATTCCCATTTTTCTGTCCTGGAAACGGATTTCCGTCCTTTGAGATTTTAATTCAAAAATGCTTTAAGAGAAATTTTTAACTGAGCCCAAATTTTCCTTTTAATTAATATGTAAGAATAATTCAGTTAAAGGTACTGTTGAAAACTAGTTTTATTCGAAATTTAACTCTCTTCTGCTCGAAGTTTAACATCCTTATAAAAATTTTAATATTAAAGTGAATGTCACCCTTAAAAGATGTGATGTTTCATCCTTTGATCTATGTAAACTTTTTTTATGCGATCAAACTGCTATACTCAAACCATTCATCACTGCTTTTTTGGCTAAAAACAATTATTTTTTACTGCAAAATTTTCTAAAACTTATTAAGTTCACTCAGAGATCAGCTAATATTTATTAGCTTTATCCAGGCTAGAGATGAAAAAATTTGTACAACATGTACAATTATTTGTATAGTTAAAGCATGAGTTTTTAGTGAGAAAATTTATTATATTTTTTCCTTAAATATTGAAACCATAAAAAATGGGGTAAAATTATAAACAATATAATTAAATTTGACGAGGTGGGAAATATAAATTGATAACTACACTAAAAAAGAAAATTTATCAACTCCAAAAAATATATATGAATAAAAAGAAATGGAAGTGCAATTGCCGCCTGGCAGTTTTCCGAGGTTCCGTGATCTAGCGATCCTCCACCCTCCTTCAATAGTTGTTGTTGGCTGGTGACTACTTTGAAGGATTTTCAAGAAACAATTGGCATTGTATTTATTGAACTGCAAACAAAAACTACATTTCATTCAAGTAACTTATAAACTTTCAAGTAAACTTACTAAACCTTTTGAAAATAAATTTTTTACCGATGTTTTTGTATGCGAAAGATTTCATAAAATAAAAGGTAGTTTATTTACTATATATAAGTTTTTTTATCTCATGGAAAAAGTTGAGAATGAGATAAGTTAAGAAAATAATATTTGTATGAAAATTTCAGAGCTGAACAAGAACTTCAGAAGGAAAATTATGTTCTATAATTCATGCTGAGTTTTGAGATTGTTGAACTTTTTTATAATGCATATAGATCTTAACTTATTTAATTTTAACAATGCCTTAAAGATTTTTGTAAGCAATCTGGCTGTAAATTTATACATGTTGGCACATATGCTTATCAAATCCAAAAGTTGGTTGGAAAACAACTATATTTATGGATTATATTACTATTCAAACCTTCTCGAAGAGGTTATCAAGAAAAAGCTGCTAACTTGAAAACATATCTCAATAAATATTTGTTTCATTTTTTGCATTAAATTTAAATATAAAAAAAAATATATATATACAGGCTTATCAACTTTTATGAATTTAGCTTACATATCTCGGAAAGAATCATGCTATCTATTTGAAAAATACAGAAGCTAAAGAGTTAAGGAAATGGATAATGTTAAATTATACAATTGGAATAAAAAGCCAAGATTAATTGATGGTATCATATCCTTAAAAAAATATGAGGTGTTGTTCTAAAATATTAATTTTATCTCTTTGAAAGTTGTTAAAACCTTAAATGGCTTATTTCAATACTTTGGATGTTTTTTCCAATGAGGAAAAAAGTAAAGGAATGTGTAGCTTAATTCAATGTTATTATAAGATAGAAGCTTTAAAAGCACAAACAATTAATTAAAAAATTACCCAGCTTCTCTTAAATAGAAAAGTAATCACAATTTTACTGGTATAAAGAAAATGAAATAGTTTTTAAATCACACACACACAAATAGTTCTTAAACACCACTCAATTCCTACTTCTAAACATTAAAAGGGGAAAAAAAAAAAACCCAAATGCCTGATTTCATTGCCATAAAATTTACTTTCATAAAATCATCAAAGCGATTATTAAATTTTTCAAGCAATTGATTTTCATTTGAAGCGGTCTTCTACTTAACCCCGATATCACACGCAATTAAGATCTTGGAGGGAGAAGAAAATATTAGTTCACACAAATACCCATTAGAGTTGTTTTAGATTTTGATAAAGGTTTTGTGTGAAAAGGGTTTTTTTTCTTCTGCCTAAATTGATAACCTTAGTTATCCTATAAAAGACCTCTGGGCACAATACAGTATTAATCTGAGAAGCGAGAGACACCACACGGCTGATATATTTACATGTGCTGAGAACAGAGTTCGGAAAAGTAAAAACGCCGGAATATACCAAGGGTACAAGAAACTTTCCCCCCAAGCTGATGTTGTTATTGCGTTGGAAATAATTAATGGAGTTTCCATTCCAGGGCACTTGAGTGAAAAAGGCTCAGTTAAAATTTTACGAGAATACAAAGATAAGTTTTAGGCCAAGTCAAAAAAATATTAAAAAAAGTTTTTGAATTGAGAAAAAACAAATTTTGCGCTAAAGCAATTGGTTGTTCGTTGGGTTGGAAATAAAAGTACTATCCCGTGAGAGACAATCCGTAGTATTTTCCTTGCCAAGGCAGTGATATCAATATCTATTAGGTTGTTCGGAAAGTTATTTCGTTTTAAATGAAAATGAAAAACGTATAGCGAATAAATATTTTATTGAATTGTATATTTTCAATTCTAGTCCAATACCTTTTACCATATTTCTGGTCGTAGCATGATTTCATACTCATAGAATGGTTGGTTTACTCTAGCAAAATACTAATTCAGGTGGGAAAAACGAAATGGCTTTCCGAACAACACAATAGATTAAGTAAAACTATGATTTCATGAACTCTGTTTTAAATAAAGGTTTTCCAGCGTTTGCCAGATCCCTTTATCCAGTGCAAAATAATTTTTGAACCTGCCCAAAGAAAAATTGTTTAAAAAAAATGTTTTTGTTTAAAATCAATTAGTCTTAATTTTATTCATAAAGTGAGCAGCTATAAAGATGTTAAGAGCTCTAATATTGGATTACTTTTTCTTATTGGAAAAACTCTGCCTTTTGATGTTATCAGGTTCACGGAGGCATTGTCTGGTACCTTTACTTTCCTATAGACTGCAGCTCCATATGTTTTCTGGTCGGCATAGTAGAAGGTATAAACTTCTCGATGTCAACACTATATTCTTCAATAGTATCTAGAATCAATCATGAAATATGAATCTTTTTCACACGAGAAATCTCAGAGCACCAATGCAATCATAAACTTTCAACCTCGACTGGTAAGGCATTGTCCCATTGTAGCTTCTGCTGCTTCAGTGTTTGAAGCAAACATTTGGCACAAATGACGAAAGAAGTAAGGGGATTGAAGATAGATTTTTTCAACAGTTTTCGGGATAATTTGATTTATTAGAGGAATTTATATTCGGGAAATTTTGAAAAATGTTTCTGATTTAAGGTTCCGGTCTTTTCCCAGCAATTTGGTAGAGTAATCATAATCTGTAGAAATTAACGGATGTATATTAAACTGTTCTCTTTTCCAATGTTTTCATTGTTGGATAAGCATTTCCTGAGTGACATTTTACGATCGCCCATGATTTATTTCTTTTGGGTTAGGTTATGACGGACATTTTTGGAGCTCTATGTTAACATGCTTGTAGCTCACATTGAACAGGATATCAGGAAATGATTTTTTTTTCATAATTAAACACACATGCCTTAGGTACCCATTTATAGGGTAGGCAACCATTCACATTTCATTCATATAAAGAGATTTATTCAGTCATCATTCATTAAAGGACAAAGATAGGAGAGGGAAAAAGAGAAAGTACAAGTACATCCATGCCCAAACCGGGATTTGAACACAGGACCTCTATCCGCAGTCAGGCATGCTAACCACTAGACAAGGTGGGCGGCATTTATTTCTTTTTCTTGACGAGAAAAATCTAAATATTCTCAAATTCTATTTCCACCAGTTATTAATTCGTCTGCGTAGAAGTTCATGTCATGTAATTAAACTGTCTCAGGATATTTTTCGGTAAACTATGCGAGATGCTTTATTGTCACAGAAAGTAAAAATGGACTTGCATCTAAACTAAAAATTACACGCTTGAATCAGTACATTTTTTGGTTTTGCCTATAATCAGTCTGATGATTTTTAAATCATAGGAAACGAATTAAAACCTTTTGGTAATCTGCAATGGCTATCTGAAAAAATGCTTTTTCTATATTACCTATGACGGCAATTTTCGACACTCTGAACTTGATTAACAAATCAAGTATATTCGGATTTATGTTAGGTCCTTTGTGTTGTTTCCAATCCCATCTGGGGTAGCGGAGCTACACCAGATCCATAAGTTCATATACCCCCAAAAAAATCGAGGAATAGGAGAGGTCTCTCAAGAAACTCTTCCATGGTAAAATCGAGGCAAATGAGACTAGACTCGTTGGAGTAACATTTTTTGCAGGTTGGGAAAAGTTTGGAACGACCGCTAAAAGTGAGGCCCTTAGTGTGCCCACTGACAAATCTGCTGATTACGGCTTGGTCGGCACGTGTGCCCTGAAAGTCAAGGACACCACCGCGACGCTTACGGGGGTTCCAAACGTGATTTGGTGGGACAAGCCAGGCCTTATTGACAGTGTTTTTGCGGGTAGAAAATAATTCTGAGTAAGTGAGTGCCAGATTTGAAGAGGCTGGTAGGGAAGTACCCTCCTTAGCCAACTCATCAGCGCGTTCGTTACCAAGTAGACCCACGTGAGAGGGTATCCACTGGAAATGGATGTCATGGGAGGCTGACAGGTCCTTTAACAAAAGAAGGATTTCGACACTAGCTTGGTCTGTTACACTCTCCCTATTGCACAGGTGTTGAATACTGCTACGACTGTCAGTGAAGATCCAGATATTCCCGAAGGTGGCTCCAATCCTGATCCTTTTCAGACCTGATAAAATATCTAAAAGTTCACTGCGAAACACTGAGCAAAAATCTGGGTTTCTTAATAGGTCCTTTGTGTAAACAGTCATTTAGAGATAATCTTGTTTAGACGTGAGCTTGCATCAAAAATTATTTTAGTATTAGTAGTCAAACTTTCTTTCTTTATTATATCTGTGAGGATTAAGTTGGTCAGTCGAGAGGCTCACTTTTATACTCAACCTTTTTGATAATATCTAATTGTAAATAACAAATCATTTCTTTATATTGTGAATATATTTTTGATTTACTATTAAGTTTTTTTTTATTAAGTTAAAAAAAACCGCTTAGCTATAGGATAATTGTTATGTAACTCTTTTCAACTTTTGCGTCACGGAAATTTAATTACGAAGCTACCATCTTCAAAACAGTTTTTGTACATTTCTGTCGTATTATGTTTATAACGTGTAATGGGGTCATCTTTTATTCTCAAAGATTCAAGATCAAAATATTATTTTCTATTAACTGAAATTCGTTAAAGGATTAATTTTCTTCTTGCGTCATTGAATTTCATTTACCGATTACTATCCCTCCGAATTTCGAGTTTTGTAAAAAATTATCGTGAACGTGAAAATTCTTAAGTAAAATCATTATAAAATAATAGGGCTGCATTTATCAACGAGTGTATTTTACCCGGACGATAAAATGTCGGATGGGTAAACTGTATAAATTCTGGGAATACTGTCAATACTGTATAAATTCAATACCCAAAATATCTAAATTTGTACAAGGTATCCAACCAGTTATATTTTTACAATAAAAAATTCAGCTTCTATTTCAAAAAATTATAACTGTTTGAAATATCGTTCTTCAATTTATTTCTTATATTTTGAACAGAACCATTCAACACATTTTACTGTATTTAAATTAATTATGCTTTCTTTTTTAATTCTTAAGGCGTCAGTCAATTCGTGAGTCCTCGCGTATATGTACGCTATAACTACCTTAGTTTCGCATTACGCTAGTTTTCCAAACTTTATTTTACGAAAACGAAAAATTAATAGTTTTGCTTATCCCAGCGAGCTTTTTTTTTACACTTTGCATGCTGCCATGATTTCTTTTTTTTTATTATTCCTTCACTTTTTTCATTGTTAAGAGATCTAAATTGATTTTCGGCAATTTCAGGCGCTATACACATTTTGATACATTTTTATAGTCGATATTTCAGTTTATTTCTTATTACAGATTTAATTCTATCTTTAATAACATTTTTCCTTAGATCATCAGAACTGCATTAATTACTTTAAACTTCATTTAATTACTTTAAAGTGAGGAGATGATCGTTAATATTTTCATCGGCTTCTTGCAATCAGTTAAAAAATAGATTATGATCTACACATTCATTACTTCTGGAATTCTAATAATCTACAAAACAATATTAATTTTCTTTTTTTCCTCATCTGTCAGCTCAAAAGTATTATAAATATGAAAAGCATTAGCAGGGCCGGCGCTAGCAGCTTCGCCGCCCCGAGCAAAGAGGTAAAATGCCGCCCCTTTATAACAAAAATTAAAAGAGATAACCTAAACCCTTTCCTCGAGTAATGGTAAAATAAAACGAGTAAAAAAGAATTGCAATCATCAGCAATGTTGAAGTTTTGATACATGTTTCGACAAATTAAGACACACGGTTAAAAATTCTATTATTGAGTCCCTTTGATTAAATTATAAAAAAATTATTTCTTTAAGTTTTAAGCTATTTTTAAGTGGGAATTTCTTATGCTTGTAAGTTTTCTTGCATTTCAAATATTTTGACATTTCAAATAGTTAAAAGTTCATACATTATTAATATATACAGGGTGTTTATTAAACATACGCCAAAAATTCAAGGGTTTGTTTCCTGGACTATTCTAAGAATATTTTGTCCTTTGATAATTTTTGTGAACCCGCTTTGTTTCGAAGATACAGGGAGAACATAGTTTTCATCAAATCTATTTTTATAATTTTTAAAATCATTAAATTTCTTGCATTCTTATTCTAGCTGGAGGTCATTATTTTCAACAGTTCTTGTAGATTAAAAAATTTTACCTTTAATTAGTTACCAAAAGTTACCTGTAATTTTTGGTAATAAAATGTTGTTATATTGTCAAAAATTTTGTTCGCCCTGTATCCTCGAAACAAATTTTTGCTTTATGTTTAAAAAACACCCTGTATATATACAGGGTGTTAGGGGTTTGATTCCAAATATCTTAATGCATAAAATATGATTCATTTTAAACAAAAAAGTTTAGTATATCATGGGTCAAAACTCAATTATTTTAGAAAGAGAAAATGTTTAAAAGTTTGAGAAATTTAATTTTAGGGCCAATTTGCCGCCCCCTAAGGTTGCCGCCCCGGGCAGGGGCCCGGCTTGCCCACCCCTAGCGCCGGCCCTGGCATTAGGTACAATAATGTTTAATAAAATCGCTACTTGTACTTACGGTTTCTTTTTATCATTCGGAAGATCGGTAACATTTATACATTTATGGTTACAGTTATACTACAATTTGGTTAAGATTTAAAATTATATGAGTTACAACAGTAGCGACCTCACATTGAATTTCTCATCAGTAGTACAGCTTTAAAATTTTGCACGGTTATTTCTTCCTTGATCTGGCGGGAAATGTAATATATCATTAAGATGTAAATAAACACAAAGAAGATCTGTAGTTCAATGCTCTTTAAGACCATTTGAATTAAAATCAATGAACTTATATTTGTGGAATAGTGTTTTTTTATCATTTGCATTATCAGCCGCACATTAATATCACTTCTTTATCAGATGCTGTGCGATAAAATAACGAAATTCGTTGTAAAGTTATCAAAATGTAAGAATAAAATGTGAATTATTTTGTCATGTATTATTAACTTAAAAACTAATTGTCCTCATGAATGAAAAAATGTGATTTATTTTATTCTGACCTACACCATTCATTCTAATGTCAATTTTAATGTAAATAAAGCAGTTAAACATTCGTGAAATTCATGTTTTATTTTAAAATTTTTCTTCCAAGTTAAATTTTTTTTTTTGCAACTAATAAATCTTACATTTTACTCACCTTAATTATCCCACAATTTTGAATTTCCTACTTAATATTTTGGATGAATATATGCTTTTAAAATTTTATAACATTACAATATTGCAAAGATTTTTAATTAATATTACAGATTTATTGAAAAATTAAATACAATTATGCATCATATTTTCTTACCTTTTATTATTTTACTATCATTTCCTTATTTGTAAGATTCGAAGAATAATTTTAATTTTTCTGATGTTTATCAGTTGATTATGATATGTATATAAGTTATTTGTATTATCTGTAAATTATTTGAAGACAATTATACCATCAAATTATTTTAAGTATTTTCTTAATGGCCGATATTTGGATATATATTTAATAATGACATAGTCTGTCAAAAATCATGATGAAACTAAGTGTATGTTTTTTATATTATCATTGTTATTTATCAAAATTTTAGAGGGCACTTTATTCATGTAGAATATTTATGAATTATTTTTTGATACATAAATGATTTATTTTGTGAATTTTTTATAATAAACTGACAGATATCTATTTTATATCATAAATACTATGAAATAGTATAAAAATGATAAAATCCAGTTAAAGAATAACTGTTATGATATTTTTATTGATTTTTAATAATAAAGACTGGAAAATGATAAAAATAAAAAAAATTCTGTCTCTGATTCTTAACTAATGTTTTTAAAAATAAATTTTAAGTAAAAGTTTATAATTTATCTGCTGTTGTACTTAACTAATTAGGGCTAGCTGAGTAACTAATATTTTGTCCTTTTTTTCAGTTCAAATCTATCCCTAGATTTTGACGTCTATCATAATTTATTAGCTACTTTAAATTATAGACTCTTGTCCAATTAGATATTGTAAAAAAATAAACCTGTCCAACAGTTAATTACAAAATTTACTCTGATTTGCTGAATTTTGCCTTTCATAATATTTTTTATTGGTTATAACAAAAAAAAAAAACTGATGAAAAATATCAAATTTATTATTTTTTTTTTTGCTGCTGCTTATATTATAAATTTTTGGTTAAAAAAAGATTATTTTATTTTTGACTGAAATTTATATTTTGTATCATTATGTATTTGAATAAAAATAATTATAAATGTCATATAGTTACCATGAAAAATTTCCTAGTATTTATCTTGCTTCCTATACAAAATACTTTTGTTTTCAAAGATTCACTTGATTATTTTTTTATCATCCAGGTAATAAAGCAGGATATTTTATCGCCTAGATTCAATTCAGAAACTTATAATTTCAGTGTACACCAATCATCTTTACTGTAACCATTATATGACTCAGTGAAAGCATTTAATTTTGAAATTATTTTGTATTAAATTGTATGTACTAATTTAAATTGTTAGAGGTCAAAAAGCTGAAATGCATCTTATTAAAACATTGAAAAATCACAAGCTTTCAGTTTATTGATTTGAAAGACAAATTGTATGTATAATTTCTTTTGCTGTAAATAATATTATAAGTATGAGTAATTATATTAGAATAAAGAAAGATAAAGGTGAAATAAAAATGGTAAATACATAATAAACATTATCTAAAAATTAAGCATTTATAAAGTCCAATTATTCTAAAATTTTATGAATCATTATTCCAAATAACAAATTTACAAAAGAAAAAAGATCCAAAATTTTTTTTAATTTTATACCTTTTTTTTTTCTGCCACTACAACACTGGGATAAACACATTTTATTCTGGCAATAAAAGCTACCTTCTCCAGTGATCTTTTGCCATTTTTAATTTATAATTACATGTACCATGAATGAGTGAAATTCTTCCTCTACCTTATTGGTGCCTTTCAAATCACGCTTTACAGCTGACCATGTTCTTTCATTCGAGTTGGTGGGGATATCGATGATGGTGTCGTAGAAAGTTACACTGTAATTTACCATAAATTTCCCATGAATTTCAAAATCTAAAAATATTTCAAATTTAAATATTCAGACATTCTTAAATTCACAAAAGTTCAAATTTAAAGCTCAACTGCAAAATAATATCATGTTAGTTAGTTATTCCATTTTGAAAAATAAAATTCAATTAAACTTTGTTTTCATGAGGAAGAAATAATTCAGCATGCACGAGTGAGTATCAGAAACATTTAGTTTTCATAAGCATTCCATAAATAAAAAAAAAAGTAGTAAAGGAAAACGTTAGTTTCATATCATAATGTAAGTTACATGATATTGTTAAATCCTTATAGGGCTTGATTTCAATACTGCTACAATATTTTCTAAAATTTGGCATAGGCAAAGTCAAAGAATTATAAATCTTGAAATGGCAGTACATTAACATACCGTATTTTTCGCCGTATAAGACGCACTTTTTCTCCCCAAAAATCGGGGGGAAAAAGTGCCTGCGTCTTATACGGCAAATACAAAAGCCCGCCATGGCAAGGAATACGAATCAAAGATTCTGTCTTTTCATAAGTTTGTTATTGATGCGAGGAAGAAGAATAACTTTGAAATGAGCCAGATTGGGAACATGGATGAAGTCCCGCTAACGTTTGATGTGCCATCTAATAGAACCGTAGATAACAAAGGAGCCAAAAGCATAACCGTAAAAACCTCAGGGCATGAGAAAACCCACTACTCGGTTGTCTGTCCTGCTGTGCAGATGGTACCAAACTGCCGCAAATGTTAATCTTTAAAAGGAAAACATTCCCAAAAGAAACACTTCCACGGGGAGTCATCGTGCACGTTA
Organism: Latrodectus geometricus; assembly: GCA_026290005.1. Lineage (NCBI taxonomy): Eukaryota > Metazoa > Arthropoda > Arachnida > Araneae > Theridiidae > Latrodectus > Latrodectus geometricus. Next base: position 15,214 of record JAPDSC010163006.1, read on the forward strand.
TACAGTTGATATAAAATATTTTACTACAGAATTTGGTTCATAATCTTTTTTTTCTAGATTTGCCTCCTTTAAAATTGGGTGCGTCTTATATGCTGGTGCGTCTTATACGGCGAAAAATACGGTACCTACCAACTCTCGCCAAATCGTCTGTGCTACATATGGCAAAATTTATCACCTTCTGAAATGTCAGCAAACATTGTTAATGTTACCAAATTCACTGTTTTACATATGTTAGGATTAAGCCCACTTTTTCCTCTCTTTAAAGAAATAGTTAGCTTTTAAAATAGTAAAATTAAATTATTTTTAATGAATAATCATGATTAAATCTCATGGTTCTTAAATAGTAAATTACAAAAAATTGTTGCTATATTGAATTTATAATATTACAAAAAAGCTTAATACTTGTATTTTTCATAAATGAATGCTTTACTTGTCAAATCAATTAATTCCATTTTCTAAATTCTATTCAATTTTAATATCTGTATATGATATATAACTTATAAACTCCAAACAATTTTCTCTTGTAATAAGTATTATTACCATCAAAACCACCTATAAATAATATAAATAGTATTTAATTTAAAAAACATTATATAATTTTTCTCACTTTCTTGTTTTATGGAGTTAATCCATTTGGCAAATAAAACATCCAAATGAGTATGATACTGCTTTACTTTTTTCTTTCTCTGTTCTGATCTTGTTTAATATTGCAATATTTGAATGTTAAATTCCATAAAATTATTTTATCTGTTTCAGAAATAAAATATGACTGATAGTATATCTCAACAAGTATTTCTTCTACCTGGTAATATTCTTTAGCTCTTTTTGTCTTAGAAATTTTTAAATGCACTTGATATTTCACATGTCCAGATTCTTTCTTTATTTTTTGGAACATTGTAATTTTAAGCTACTTTTTCAATCTTTGAAAGATTATCTAATTTAAGAATTTTGAAAAGCAAATTGACAATTTTTGTGTGTGTAGTTGATATCCTGTATTACAAAGATGAAATTTCTCAATTATATGATGATAAAAGTTACACAAGATATGAAATGATAAATAAATATTTATTGCTCTAATTTTAAAGTTTCTTAAAGGCATGAGTTTTTTTTATTTTTTTTATATGACAAAATTCACTTTTCAAATTGTTTATTTCTTATTGATGAAAATAATTTAATGTGAGTCAAATGATGTTATATTTTATTATACAGATTTTTCAATTTAATGATATTTTATAACATAAAAATTCCTAAGCATTTTCACTGAGGCCAATAATTAATTTATACAATATATCTTTAAAAATCTATTCATAATAAAGAGATAGTAATTTGTGATGGAAAGAATCAAAATCAAAGAAGTTGTTTCCATCAAAAACTTATAGTTCATTTGCTCACATACTCATACTTTTTATTATCTTCCTTGGAAAACAGTACAAAAAGTTAATGATGATAAGAATTCTAATTTCCTTCAAACTTTCAATTATTAAAAAAAATTTCATTCTTTTTTTGGATAAGGTGATAATCAAACATTAATTATTTACAATATAAATTGAAAATTATGATATGATTTTTTACTAAATAATTTTTTAAAATTCCATAATTTTTTTTAAGAAAATATTTTTTAAAATTTTTTGAATATATGCTATTACTTAAAATGTAATAAATAAAAAATATGCTATCATTTTTTATTTTTTTTTTTTTTTTTTTTTTTTTTTTCAAAAAAGGAAAGTCTGAGTTTTTTTCCTAAAACTTATGTGACATAAATTTTAGGTAAACATAAATTATGTATAAAAAGAAAATTATATGACAAATATGATATTTCTGTTGAAAAATGTTCTCTTATTTATATTTTAATGATATTATTTACTTTATTATTTTCCATATTAATAACCATCATTTGAGTGTTAATCATTTATTAATATTTATTTATCTTTTAAATGCGACATGTTGTTACAGTAGTTTACAGTTAATTATAGAAACAATTTTACTAGAATACTAGCATAACATAGTATAGGTAATTTTTATAATCAATTTATTGAGATTTTTTTATGACATAACTTTATTAACATAGGCTATTTAAAAAAAATTTCATAAAATGTTAAAATCCTATAAGCCAGTTATATTACCAATCTAAATAACACTTAGTACAATATCATGTTTTTTCAAAATTCATATCATACCCAATTATCTTATTAATGTTAATTTCAGTTATTGAAATTTCAAACATTACATCATGTTTATTTACTATAGACATACTACTGGACTATTGACTAAAAACTTAATTTTACATATTTTTACAAAAATTACAAGTAAATATTCAATTACTCTAAAAGTCAACACTATTATTTATATTTGATCAATAAAATAAACAATTTTTTAATTATATTCTTTTAGTTAATCCAAAGAATACAAACATTTTAGAATTAAACCATATGTAATAATAACCAAGCAAAAATAACCAAGCAAATATTAATAGTTGTGCTATAAATCTAAGTTAATAATATATCTATTTTTACAAAAATTCTATTTTGTAACTAATCCAACAATGTGTCCACCTTCAAAAACATCTAATGCAACACAGTCTATCCCAGGGGAAGAACAGAGCATTATGCATTATATTAAATCAATTATGTAAATTATATTAATTTTTATGAACTCTGGTTTCTAATTAATTGGGTAATGGCATCCTCCTTAAAAAAAGCATTTGATGGTAAACAGCACAGGAAAAATACCTAGTAATAAAGCTAAATCAATAATATAAATAATATTCATTTTTATGAAAACTTGCATTTAATTTACTAGACATTATCACTTGTATTATTCTAGGCTAAATTAATCAACTAGTATAATTCAACAAGAAATGTGTATAAATATATCTCAAATATTTCAACACTTTACTTAATAAATTACATAGTTTAGTATGCAAAATAGCAAGTTAAATTGAACAACACAATCTTCACTCTCCCTATTTAAAAAAAAAAAAAAAAAAAAAAAAAAAAAAAATCAGCTTTGACAATAATTTCCAAAATTAAATATTCAATTTTGGAAAATTTTTATAAGTATGAAATTAATTTTGAAAATAACTTTCGAAAGTATAAACTAAAAATTTAACTACTTCACAAAATTATAATATGCAAAAAATATCTTATTTCTATTAAATTGTAAGAAAATAATCACCTCACAGCATTCAAACATAAAATTTTTAAAAAAGGAAAAAAAAAAAAAAAAAAAAAAACTAGTTCTATAAATTTTAAAGAGATTATTAAATTTCCAAACAAATTGAAGCCATTGGAACATGTCTTAGAATAATTTTGTTGCATAATGTTAATAATATGTCAAATATAATGTGAATATATGTTAAAGTTTTGGTTGTGAATGATCAAAACTTTAAAATAGTTGAAAGAATGATTTGTATCATGGTCAGACTACCTTAATATTCTTACTTAAAAATACTTAATGAAAATTGAAAAAACATTTTTCTTATCATGAAAAATATAGAAGTGAATATATTTAAAAATACTAACCTTATTATAATTATCACATAAAAATCATAAAACTTTTCATTTTGTTAATTTTTGGATTACACATTTTTTTAAATATTTTCTCATTGCAATTGGATTTAAGTTTTATATCTTTTCTTTATAGATATAGTTTGCAAATTTAAAATATGCCAAACTAGACTGTCAATGAAAGTATTAATTATCAGTTCATCTGTCATTGTATATTTGTGTATATGTTTATATATTTAATAATTGTATATATATTTTTTAGAATCAGATGTTCAGAAGTATGCAGTTATACGTTTGAAGCATCCCAGAACAAGTGATGCATTTTTCTTTTTCTACTGAATGATATATTATTTAATGAAAATTTCTTTCTTCATGCTGCTTTGTAATTATAAAATGTCAATCATACATAATGCAAATTAAAGTTTTTCAACTTTGTGCAATCTTTCAATTCAACTTTATTCAATTTTTATGTTTGTATTGTTTTTCATACTTTCATAAGTTACATAAATGTTTTCATAATAGAAAAGTAAAGTTTGTTTGTCTATTATGAAAACACCTGGGGCTTTCTTTAATATATGCCTATTAACTATTTAGTTGCAGCATTTTTTTAATGTATCTTTTGTATATAAGTAAACTAATAAATAATGTAATTTTTTTAACTTAATGTAAGTCAAATATTATGAAGTTGAAAATTTACTATTATTTTTTTT
>JAPDSC010163029.1:0-12517 GCA_026290005.1 Latrodectus geometricus
AAAACTTCAAATCAAGGAAATAATTTTACAATTTACGGATTTTTTTTAAACATTAAAAGAGGTGTTTTAAATTCATTATAAAATGTTGAATAATGAATTTAAAACTTATTAAGTCTTAAATATCGAAGTAAATTGCAACCTGTTTTTCATAGTTTACAAGTATTTAATAAATTTAATTTTCAGAACAATATGAGAGTATCGTAATGCACCATTTTCATCATTAATAAACCCTTGTATTTCCTTTCATGAGGAGATCAAACTGAATGGCATAAAATATTTAATTGCAATTACGCACATTTCGATGTGAATTGTTACTCATGAAATAATGTTGCTGCACTTAAAGAAAAATATTTTATAAAAACAACGGATGTATTTATTTTAATGGATCCATTTTGGTAGGCTATTTGAATTCAAATGATAATTAAAGCAATTGTTACATATTAATTTAATGGAAATGTCTTGTCAGTATTGAGCTTCATAACTTAAAAGATTAATTCAAATTTCATTATTTATAGTTATGCGTCAAGGTAAAGATTTATAACATCTAAAAAAATTTAAAATCTTTTTCAAAAACATTTTCAAAAACATAAATTTGTAATAATTAAGGGGAAATATTTTCGTTTTACTTATGAAAAGACTTTATTTTATAAGGTAATAGTAATTTAATGAATATTATATTTCTTTCTTATCTACAAAATTAATAGTTAAAGAATTGTTCATGATTTCAGAAATGCATGTTCTTAAATGCTATATAAAAATATTCTTTTTTAATAAAATTATTTAAGTAAATTAGTGCTATATTAGAAACTTCGTAGTAAACATAATTTGTAAAAGTATCATTAATAAATCAATTTGACATTCTACATTTATGAGAAATTTTATTGCATTTTTTTATAATAATTTTTAATATGATTAATAAATATTCTTTTATTTTTTTATACATTTAGGTTATTAAATTATATGTCAGAAAAGATTTAATTTTTACTTTATTTGAAAAGATGTTAAAGTAAACTGCTAATTATCATGAAAAATTACATATTTGACATTAAAACAAAGCCATTAGTAGTCAAAATTAAAGAATTACAATTCAATTATTATTTCAGAAATTAAACTGAAGACTTGAAAGTTTATATTATTAATTTGTATTGAAACTATCGGGTTTTAAAACTATTCTGCCCAAACTACAGGCAAAATTTTATTTTTACTGAGTTATTTGCAATAAAATATAAACTAAATTGATTCAAACTAACAATGTAAAATATTTAAGATTAGTTAAAGTGTGTTGATACAACTTTATGCTTTTATACTATTATCTATGATTTCAATTATTAAGTATTTTTACATAATTTAAATTAATAAATTAACTACTGGTATTAATGTCATAAATGACTTATATTCGTTAAACGTTCTTCAACTTAATTAGCAGATAGCTTACCGTTGAAGAATATTGCAAACAACAGCTTATCAATTTGATTGTTATTAACGACATTAACAGATTTTAAGCTCGATTCCAAAATTTTTGGAATTTCACTAATTTTGTCGCTTTTAATAGCTTTAAATACAACTGAATGTATTTTCGAATGATCAATTTCTTCATCAGATTGCTCATCATTATTCTGAGAGTTTAGGAGGGTTTTTAATTTTTCAGGGACTTTCAAAGCAAGTACTTGAGCTTCTGCGTCAGACACAGATCCACCACCTGAGAATTTATGTTTTTGGTGCTTCGCTGCTTTCATAAGAACATCAGTTAGCATCAGCGCTCCATTTAGATTTATATGCTGATTCAAATATCTTTCTGGGTTTGAAGATTCTGTTGAACCACCAGTTCTGAGAAGTAAGGGATGATCCCTGACAGAAATACTTTCATCCATATTAACATTATTTTCATAGGTATTCCAATCTTTTTCATTTCTACTTTCATTCCTATTAAATTCTTTGGTAGGAAACAAATCGTTATTGTCATCGTTATTTCCCATCAATAAATTGTTACTACGCTGCAATATCACAAAGATAATTTATAACCTCTGGATAGTCACCTGATGCAAGTTCATGCGAAATCATGTTCCCTTCATTATTTTTCGCATTCACGTCAATATTCTTTTCGTATATAAGATATTTCAAACATTCCAAACAATTTTTTGCTGCAATAAACGCGTAAGTACTAACATCATCAAATTTAGCTTTTAAATTAACACCATTCTCAGCCAAATATGTAACTATTTCTAGATTTTTTTCTCTAGTGCAAATTTAAAAACACTTTTCGATTGATTCACATTAGCACGTTTGCTTATTAGATATTTAACTATATCAAAATTTTGATTCAGCACCGCTCCTGCTAAGAGTACATAGTCCTCATGACCATCATAAACACTATTAACATCCAAACGTGCCTCATCCACCAGGTAATTCACCATATCTAACTGTTCACTATACGGTGCAGTATATATAGGATTGCAAGACTTTATGTTTAATGTTCCTACAAAATACTTAAGCTGTAACTGTCGATAACGAATAGCAAAACACATTATCCAATGTTCTTTCTTTCTTCTAATTGCAAATTTGTTTTGCACCTCAGGTTCATCAAGTCCATTTTTCTGCTATCTATCAAGTATTTTACAATGCTAAGATGACCCTCACTAATAGCATAGTAAAATGCTGTAAAATGTTTTTGATCGCTAATGCTAAGGTCAGCTCTCCTTTCTACAAGATACCGAAAAACTCTTAAATTTTCTGTTGAAGCTGCATAGTGCAGGGGTGTTTTGCCAGTATTTGTTTTCGTATTTATATTCGCATTGCGTTCTACCAGGGCTTCCAAAATCTGTAAATTTCCTTTCATAGCTGCTAAATGCATTGGTGGTGTGTCATCTTTTGATTCTATGTCAACATTTGCATTATTTTGTAAAAGGAATTTCGCTAGTTCGGTATGACTGCGAGAAATTGCTAAATGAAGTGGAGTTTCCCCAGCATTTGATTTGGCATTGATGTCCAATTTCTTATAAAGTAAAAGAGAAAAAAGTGTTTTGTCTCCTCTCAAAGCTGCAGTATGCAAAATTGTGAAACCTTCTGTTGTTACAGTATTCGTCTTTGCACCTTTTTTTTAATAAAGCTTGAACAAGTTGTGTATTCCCCGTAGCAATAGTAGCATTTAGAGGAGTTACATTTTTTTATCTGTCAAATCAAATTTTATATCGCTTACGTTCAGTAATTCAAGAGCTATATCTGGTTTACGTAAAAAAATGGCTAAATGTAATGGAGTCCATTTATTGTTAGTTGTCTGCGCGTTAGCATTGATGCCACGCATTGTGAGCACGAATTGCACCTTTTGCAGACCGTCGTATCCGATGCAGGCCATGTGAGGAATAGTCATATTTTCACAATTTCCTTCATTAACATTTACATTATGCCTCCTTAGTATATTTAACCTTCCTTTAAATTTATCATCGTACTCCATCATTGCGGCTAAATGAAACGGGGTCAAGTTGAGATTGTTTTTCTCATTCACTTTCACTTTACTCAAGGAAGACAGTACTTCAATCATACTATTACGATGTTTATGCATTGGAACGGTCAAATGCAATGGATTGTTACCATTATTATCTTTTCTATTAACATCAATCTTATTCTGCTTAAGCAGTTTTTTTACTATCTCTGTATACCCAAATTTTACCGCTAAATGCAACGCAGTTTCACCTGAGTTAGTTTCTTGATTTATGTCAACCTCTTCCTCGAATAAGATAAGTAAGAAATCTTCACTTTGTGATTCTACTGCAATGTGAATCGGTGCATAGCCCCTCTTCTCTTTAGCGTTTTTCATTTTAAAATCTCTGTTTAGTATCCATTCTTTTCCTATCCTCTTGTTATTACTTTGGGCAGCAATATGAATCGGTCGTCGTCCGCCTTCAAATACTGCAGTTATCTCTGCATCATGTATAATCAAATTTTCTGCTGTCTTATAATCTTCATTTACATCTCGTGCGACATCATAAAAATCACGATCGATATCTGTGAACGTCTGTTTGTGTTTGTTGATTATTCCTACTAATTGCACAGCATTATTCTCAATCTGCCTAAAAATCAATTTCTTGCATTTTTTGACGGCGGTAAACCATAAAGTGTCGGGTTTGTTTTACCATTCGTTTGAAAAGCTTTTGACCATTCACCAACCTTTGAGAACAAATTATCTCGTTCATACTGAAAAGCATATCTGACTTTATTGCCATTCAACCAATTTCCGTGACGCTTCATATCTATATCAAATTGAATTCCTTGAATTGTTTCGGGTTCGTCTTTTAGGAGAGGTAATTTCATACTTTTTATCTCGTTTTTCATATTATCTAAAGGGTCGCCGTGTTTCATTACTTCTAATAGCATTTCTTGAAGCACGCGATTTTTATACAGTGCATCTTTTACTACGTTATGAACTTTTGTTATTAACCCACCGTTACCTTCGATACCAAGTAAATAATTTTTAAAGGTTTCAAAATTATTTAAAATTGAATCCAAATATTTATTATAATTTTCTAAGTCTCTTTTCTGATAAGTAATAGCCTGCTAAATACCTGTATTTTTCAATCAAAAAGTACATCACTTCAATGTAAGCTTCAGTGCCATAATAGAATGCTCGAATGGCAGAGAGGGCGAGTTTATCATCTATACTTTGTGGAACAACGAATTTTCTGCTAATCATGTTATTCAGATTCTTTGATAAACCCTCAGTAAGGGGAGTCCTAGTTGCCCCAAAACCCTCTAAATATCCCTCCTGTTTTAGTTTATTTACATACTGCTTTGCTTTTAAAGTGCCTAGTATCTTTATCTCTTTGTCGAAAGAATCAACAAAGGTATTTATGTTATCTATCGCTGGAGCTAATTCTGAGTTTCTTAACACATTTAAGACTTCTTTAAATTTCTGCTTCATTTCAAGCCTCATACCCTCCACTGCTACTATCATTTTGGTAACTGTCTCTTGTATTTTTTGTAATGCTTCCGTATTTTCGTTCAATTTCCGGTCAAGATCATTAAACTTAGAGTTTAAAATATTTTTTATCTCTTCAAAAGGTAACGCATCGCAATCTATGGCTGTGCTTTCTATACCTAGACCACCTGAAAAAAACTGGCTTACTATTGCGATGCCACTAGCCACCAGGCCGACGCCTGGTATTCCAGCAACGGTACTCGCGATGTCTCCAATTGTTCCAGTAATCGCAGAAGTATAATCGAGTCCCGTACATATATCGGATGTTTGTTCAAATGTTAATCCTCTCTCTAAACGTATTGATAACTCAGTCTCCATAATTACGTTTAAATTTTTAAAAATAGTTATTAATTTATACTTACGAATCGAAATTAAGAGTGCAAAAGGCACTTAATTGGCTTGAAATGAAGTCCACTTGCTGTGACATGATTTAAAATACAGATATTTATATACTATTACACTTTCTTCTTTCTTTATATTCTTATTAAAACATCACCTGTTAAACGAATGTTTAACCACTTATTGAGGTTTTAGAAGAGAATTAATTGAGTTTATCAAACTATGAAATGTCTTGTCAGTACCATGAAGTAGTATTTCGAAATTTCGTTAACAAATACTGAAATTAATTTTTAGTAGTAAAATATTTTATAGATTATACTTTAAAATCAAAGAAAACTTTAATTTATTTTACAGCGATCAGATTTTTTTCAACTTTCTAATGCCTCAAAATCCCACTTACTCATTTAATTTACTTATGAATTCAATGATAGTGAATAAATTTTAATGTTAAAATTAATCAACTACTTAATTGATATTAATGGGATTTTGTTAAAATATTTGATATTAATGGGTAATTTTTTATGAGGTAAAATCAAAAACGTTATATGACCAAAAATATTTATAATGGCTAAATGAATAAGAAATGCATTGAAATAATAGGGTGAAGCAGTGCAAGAATATTTAAGAACAATGTGCCCTAATCAATTTAGAAAATCATTGAGATTTCTCTACAAATAAATGCTTATATTTTCGGCCTGTAACTGAAACTAAAATTCCTCACTAATATTTTCTTAATTTATCCTTTTTCTAATTTATCGTTACTACTAAATATTTAAGTTAAATCTTCTCATTTGGAGTCTAATATTATATTGTGGTAAGTGGAAAATATATATTTAATTTTATGTAAGTTTTCAAATAAAATTTGCTGGCGAAGTAGAGTGTAACACATTAATATCAAGCTCAGATTCATGTTTATTTTCTTTTTTTATTAACGCGAATTGCGATTAAAAAATTTGAAAATATCTTCTTACAAAATTTTATAGTAAGCCAATGTAATTTCTTAGAATCTTTATACAAATGCAGGGCTCGGAGTTGTCCTGATATTCCTGAAATTCCTGATTTTTTAAAAAACGTCCTGAAATGTCCTTATTTTTCAAAATAAATCCTGGAATTCCTTAATTTTTTATTACATCCCTTTGAAAGTTTAATTTCAATTAATAATTTTATATTTTTCAGTTGTAAATTTTTCTTTTAGTGGAATATATTTTTTCTTTCAACTGCTTTCTATGCAAAAAGAAAGAGAAAAATTTCCCCCTTTTTTGTTCTCTTTCAAAACGGAAATAGGGTTGCTATACATTCGTCTCCACCTCGTTTTCAGCCATTGCTCACGCATGTCTGAAGTAAAAAAAAAATTTAGGTTTGGGTTTACCATTAAATTCTATTTTGTGCCTTTACAGACAAAGTTTCTGGTTTTAGTAGTGCACAACTATTTACAATGATATCAAAATTGTGAGAATTACTGGCCTACGTTTATGTGCATGCGTGAAATGCTTATCACGCCATTTTGAAAGATTTTGATGGGTATTTTGAAGAATGTTTATTAGCAAGCTCAGAATTTTATTTTTTGAAAACAATTAATTTTCATTTAAAAATGCCAAGGAAAACGAAATTTTCCAACAAATGGTTGGAACTGCAAGATGGGAATAAATGCCTAATCAAGACATGGTGCCGAAGTGTTGACGATGTTCATTCTGCGGAGTGCTTCGTATGCAAAAGCAAATTCAGTGTTTTAAATATGGGTTTTAGACAAGTGCTTGCTCATGTAGATGGATTAAATTAAAAAAAAATGCTGTGAGCTGTTACAAGAATCAAACACTATTTACTATCAAGTCATCAACTTCATCAGAATTCTCGACATCGACTGTAGTAGTGAATAACAAATCATGGCTTCCCAAAACGACATCAGATAAACAATTTTAGTTTTGGTGGCAATAAAAACATTTGAAAGACCCTAAGACTCTGGCATATCGGCATTTTGTTTCATTTTTCTAAAACTTTTTAACCATATTTACTTCTAATGCAAGAAATTAAACCTTTAGTACATGTGATGTACAGTAAGTTAAATGAACTTGTTTGAAGTATCATGTTTAAATTTTTAAATCCAGAAGAATTCCAGGGAAAAAATGGAGTGTAGTTACAATAAATTAATGTTGATTCAGGAAAAAAAATGGTTAAACTTAAAAACAAGGTTGAAATATATCATGGTGCAACAGAAATAGTGGAAAAGCTAACAAATAAAATAACATTTCTACAAAGTGTCAGAAGTTGCCACATAGCAACTTCTAAACTTTTGCTTCAAAAACTTCCTATAACAAATCCTTTACTCAAAGATCTCCAGTGTTTGTCTCCTTATAATAGAAAAAAGGAAGAGTCTAGGAGTTCATGTAGCAGATTAATTCAACATATTCCTCATGTGAATAAAACTTCTTCAGATTTTGATAAGATGAATGAAGAGTGGATTCTTTGCATGTGTGAAGATGCGACTTTGCTTATGAATGATTATGATAATGACCAAAATATCTGTAAATATTGGAATATAACTTTCAATATAAAATAGCTGGTGGTTTTATAAAATATCTTACTTTTTCTAGAGTGGTTAAAGCATGTCTGTCGTTATTAAATGTAAATTCCCAACCAGAAAGAGGGTTTTCAACTAACAATTCTGTTGTGACAAAGGAGAGAGCTTCTTTATTGGAATTAACCTTTCAAAGTTTACGGATTTGTCATAATGTTATTCGAATGCAGGGCAATTCTGTTTCCACCATTCCATATACCAAAGAAATGATGCATTATATTCAGAAATCTCATGCAGAATATGCATCATATATGGAAAAATCAAAAGATGTAACACAATTAGAGAAGAAAAGAAAGGATGAGGAAGATGTAGAAGCTACTTGTGAAAAAAAGTTTAAACAATCGCACCTATTAGAAAAAATTAATGAACTTGAGGAAGGAAAGAAAAATTTGCTTGATAATCAGTGTGTAGCTCAAAAACTTTTGGATGATGCAACTAAAAAATAGCATGTGCTATCAGTGATGTGAAAGTTGGACAAATGATGCTGTCTGCTGCTAATGCAGAGATTGCATCTGTGAATGATAAATTAATAAAGTGCAGTATTAAATTATTGGTATTAAATGCTAATGCATCCAGTTCAAAATGAACATTATTCAATTATACATAAATTTTCTGTTAATTTAAAGCATTTATCATGTAACTTATTAATTTTCAGAAAATGTTCAATATAAAAAATTTAAATTTCTGTATTATTTTTCATATTGTTGTATTAAAAATTAAAAAACTCCAAATTTATTAAATAGTTTATTCCTTTTTAAAATGTGTTTTATGCATAAAACAGAAATTAATATGTAAAAGTAACATTGGTTTTCTTTAATTATTGAAATATGTCCTGAAAAATGTCCTGATATTTCTTGAAAATAGTGTCCTGAAAAAAAAAATTCTGTACTCCGACCCCTGCAAATGTTTGTACGCAAATTTAATATTATTTTGAAACTCTCTCTATACAAAATTACAAAAAAATTATCTTTAGGAAATGGTAATCAGTTCTATTTTGTTTTTATTAAGTAGATAATTTTTGATAAAATAAATCCTTGCGTAATTCGTTTCAAAACTTCTGTTTTTTTACGCATCGAAAAAATTGTATTACGAAGTGTAGTTATTTTTAATCCCAGTGATTCTTAGTTTTCATTGATCTCGATGATAACTATTAAAAAAAGAACGAGATTTGCACACCGTGGTTTCCAGAAGTTAAAGAACAATATGTTCTTCGAAGCTCACCGTAAAAAAAATTGACCTTAACAATAAAATCTACAGTGTATCCAAATGATAAAAACAAACTTAATTCAATTTATGAAAAACGCTAGCTACCTCCTTTTTTTTTTTTTAATATATATATATATAAAAAAATGAACAAATATTGGGTGTGAGAGAAAAATATACAATCATTAAGCTTTTATAATTACGCATGTAACTTTTGTTGATTTTCCACTTTTATTAGAAGTTTCATTGACAGTAGTCAATAAGATGGCTCCGCAATGCGAACCTATTTCCGCGATTCGTTGTTGTAGCCTGTCGTAGTGCAAACGACATAAAAGGAACCGGAGAGGAAACACATGTTTTATTGTACAGTGAGTTCAATAACAATTCCTCTCGGCAGTAGTATTTGAAATATAAAAGTAAGGAAATGCATAAAAATTGTAATACAATGTGGCAAGTACCATAAAGAAATAAAATTGTAGACATTTAAAAGTTGCACCTGAAAGCTGCAAGAAAAGTTTATAGCAGTTTTACACCTCGGGGTACTTTTTCCCTTGGGATGGATGGGTGGTCCATTGCAATAAAAAAATGTTCTCTTTTGTATTTTTGTGCGACCTGTCAAGAGTTTAGAGGAGAGATTTTTGATCATCCCCTCGAAGTCTAGAAGATATGTACTTATTTTATGATGGAAAAGTAACCAATGGAAGAAGTGAGAGGAGAGAAGGAGACAAATAAAAAATAAAGGATTTGAACCAAGAAAATGGAAAGAGAAAACCTCCAATAATGAAATAGATGAGAAAGGAAAAAAAAGAGAGAGAATACCTCCAACGATGAGTAGATAGAGCAGACTTTCGAACAAACAGCCAGAGCAGACTTCCGAACAGAGGGATGGAGAAGACCTCCAAGAGAGAATACCTCCAATGATGAGTAAATAGAGAAGAAAGGAGATACTGAATGGAGAACGCCGGGAATGGTGGTGTAAGAGGAAAAGACCTATCAGAGCAGACCTTTAATGATGAGAATATAGCACAGGAAAGAAAAGATTAGAGAGAGTAAACAGGCAGACAGGAGGAGTTCACTAGGAATAGAGGAGAAAGGACATTCTGAATGGAGATCTTAAAGAAAGCCGTACGACTGAAGAGACCTACAAGGAATGATGCTAGAGTACAATTGATGCGACAGAGTACTAGCGAGCGAGAACCATATGCGTGATTCTTCTTACGTAAAGGGGTGAGTCTTTTTAATCTCTTCCTCATGACCCTGGCCACATTATTTCATAAATATATTTTAAAGAAACTTGTATAATCAAGAATGTTCAATATAAATATTTATTATTTAATAATTCAATAAATTTTTATTTTTTTAACTTGGTCCTTCTGATTTGTTCTCTGAACTCCCCACTATTCTCTACGAACCTGGATTAACTCGGTGTGTTTCTTTTATACCGAGTTCCACCACAACATAGCGGACGATTGGATGGATGGAAATATAAATGTCGTAGGCTGATGCTGCTAGGGGCATTACTTTGTCTCGCACTATGGTCCACAGTCTCTGGAATCGTTGTCAAATCGAAGTTTCTATATCTAGAACAATGTTCTAAAGCGATAACAAGATACAACATCTACAACAATCAACTTGTTGCAAGGTCACTTGTTGCATTAGGAAGAAGAATATCCGCTAGTACGTTGCGAAGGCGTCTTCACCATGCTGGTCTCTATGCAAGTAGGCCACTTGTAAGTATTTCCTTTCTTGGACGAAAGAGAAAAACCTTTTATCTTAGACAAGACAACACATTTCCTGAAGCAGATAAAGATACTGCTTTGTTTCAGCTTTGGAAGAATGATGGTTTGAGTAGGGGTAACATTGACTCGGTGGTCGCATTGAGCTGCGTATGTTATAGGGAGGAATTCTGGTTGCATTAGACATAGGGATGAAATCCTTAATCCATATGCCGCTGCAATCGGCTATGATTTCATTCTGAAAGGTGATAATGCGATTATAGATTTCATCTATTTATAGCTGTTGAGGAATATATTGAGAGTCTTAGTTTGGAGTGAATGGAATGTCCCAAGCGATCTCCACACATGAATCCCATAGAGTATCTGTGGGACTATCTTGTTAGGCAGGTTGCTGTTTTAAGCTCTCCAATGTCCGTAAGAAAACTGGAAAACGGCTTACTCTGTGTCTGGTCTACGCTTTCCATTTTGGTAACCGACAATTTAATTGATAGCATATAAAATCAATCTACCAGAGCATTCAAGCTAGAGGTGGGCATATCTTCTTTTAAAACTCCTTTTTGTTAGGTTTTTACGACATTTTACCTCAGAAAACTGTGACTATTATTTTTTCCAAAAATACACTTTCCCTTCAAGATTTTTTTCATATTTATTTATTTGTAAATTATTTATGTGTTTCTCTTAAATAAACTTCTCTATGTTGCAATCAATGGATACCTGTTTTGTATTTATGCCGTCCAAATTGAATGTGTCTTCATTTATTATTTTGCAAATTAAATGCATACTATCGGTTGTTCCTTAAATTTTGGAGGCCAGTGCATACTGTTTAGAAAAATTATTTTCTTAGTAATTATAACGAATGCCCTTGATGATAATGTCTTATGATAATTTTTTTCTACTTTTATCAAGTACATTATTTTTAAATTTGTCCTTCGTATCTTCTTCATGGTCAACTATGCAACTTAAATTTGGTGTTATTAGGAAGATTTAGTTTTCAAATATTTCAAGTGAGACAAAAAAGAAAGTTTATTGTGTATTTACATGCCGAGGGAGATAAAAACTTTATTTGTTTTATACTTTTTCCATCAATATGAATCCTTGGATTGAAAAAAAGTGGTATTTTATTTTATTGTGTTAATATTGCTGATTTGTGTGATGTTAAATTTTCTTCTTTTTAAACCTGTTGAGTAATTTTGTATCAAGTGATTATTAAGTGATATCAAGTGGTTTCTTTTATAATCCATTTTGGTTCTTCCATTGACAAATAATACTGTGTCATCAGCGAAAGTCACTGGAATTATATCATTATTCTAATGATACATTAATATTACGTTTTAATAATTAATCTATAACGTTGCTCTTGTTACTAAGAATTTGTGGGGCACCTTTTATTTTGATCGGTTTCTTTTATTCAACAATCATATATAGATAAAAATTTTGTATCTGAGTGTTGATTAAATGTAATCTTTAATAAATTATCAATGAATTAATTGCTGTGCAGTGTTTCCTTTCACTCAGGACATCTCATTGAGTGTGAAGCTTGCTTAAAATCGAAGATCATTAGTGTCATGTATTTATCATTTCTTTTATTTTTGCTTATTTTATCCTGTTGTTTCTATACTCAGTTTTCTGTTGATTTTCTCCAAACTAAACCCAAACTGGTTTTTATGAATAACAATTATTTTACATACCAAG
>JAPDSC010163043.1:13469-27411 GCA_026290005.1 Latrodectus geometricus
AAAATAGAAAGTTTTTTTCTTTTATTGCCATTTTCAGAAATAAAAATAAATTTTGAGAAAATGTATAGCCAAAATTGTCGATTATTTATTTTAATATTTAAACTAATTTATACAAATAGGAAAAAAAACATGTTATTCATAGGATAACGTTTATTATATTTAACAATGGGCAACTAGTCCCAATGAAACTAAATAAAATCTCATCAGGACTGGAGGTTCATTATTACAGAAATTTAGAATATTTTCCAAAAGTATTAAACAACAAGGCACTTATCAAATATTCATTTGAGATAATTATATCAATTACTGACAATAAAGAATATTATATAAATAGAGGTTATATAGCACATATAAACGCTTATTATTGTTGCTATCAGTGAAAGTAACTCTGTGACAACGGTATAAGGGCGTTTAATATTTGTTCTGAAGAGAAATGCAGAAAAAACTGTTTTGAAAGAGTTTTTTTAATAACCATGAAAAATTTGAAAACATTTGTGTTCTCTTTAAAAGTCATCTATGATTAATGTCGTTACATAAAGTGAGAAAAAAATGTATATGAAATATGTCCTGTATACCTGGCTTTCTCACTCTGTGAAGAACGTGGTGCTTACAGCGAAACAACAGTGTTGTGAAATTCAAATTGTTTTATCTGAATAGACAAAAAGCAACAAATTTTTTTTTCTTAGTCTTCCAAGTGCCGGAGTGCTCCCTGCTACTGGGATCAGCATTTAAGGTAATTGTCATTGAGCTTATATTGCAGAAAATAAATTTTGCATTTCATTTTTTTTAATCGTTATCTATCATATGATTTTTTATCCCATCCCTTAAAATATCTGCAACCGAAATTTCATCCGCCATCTGTAATTTGCATAACATTTTGTCCCATTTTGTGACAGTTTTTGTTTTTACTAAGTACTTACATAAAATGTATTTATTTTATCAGAAATAGGTTTTTTCATATTTCATAAGAATTTTTACTTCTACTCGATAATGTTAATGAATAAAATTAAAAAATGTTTAACATTATTAAAATTTATAATATTTTATGGAATATATACCAAACTAAACAGATTTAAATTTTTACGAAAAATAAATATTTAACTCTTTATGAAATATATAACATTACTCCTCAATATTGATATCAAAATCTGAAATTTTTCTACAGAAAAATAGCAAATAAAGAAAAATCATAGCAGACCAAAATTTCTGAAATTTTTCTCTTATGGTGATATATTTTTGTGGTTTCAACGAAAAATCGATATGGGAAGAAAAATGACGAGAGAATCGGGTATCCATTTCTCGTCAATCTCTCGCAACTACTTCCGGCGAGACACTTTTTTCAATGTAATATTCAATCCCTTTCATTTTTCTTACGCTACAGAAAATCATAACTAGACTTTTTCGAATATTTGCAATTAATCAGTAAATACAAAGGAAATCTACCATTAGTTTTTTTGGATTCCAAAAACTGCAAAATATAACAAACATTGAAAGAAAGTGCTTTCATTACTCTAGCGAGTGAATAATTCTTTGAAAAACTGAAACGAAACTAATCAATTCATCGATGCAACTTTGCCACATTTTACCACCTGTCAAAAATATACATCTATATCAACAAAAAGACAGTGGACAATTATCAGTTTTGTTAACTAAGCAGTCTTTATTCTTTTCAAGTGTTGCGGAACGAATTATTTCTGACTAAACAAAAGAAAAAATATAAAAGAGACAATGCAGTTAGCTTGACATGCGTAATAGCGATAACGACTGGCAATAACGATAACAACAACAATAAAGAAAGCAAATAACCCTCTTGTCGAGCTTCGTCGTTGCGGCGTCAGATGGTATTGACATGTCTTTCCCCCGGTCGTCATCAGCCTCGGCATAAAATTGAGCACACTGCTGAGGACCGGTTTGTCTGTATTTGGAAACCACTTCGGCAGGAACGTGTTTTTTCCCCTTTTTTATACATTACTTTCATGTTTGCTTTAGAAAAGTCAGCATAAGGTTTTTTCTAGTTTGACAGTTTATTAGGTTTTCATCGCGTAACGCAATTTTAATGGATATCTATAACGGAAAAAATATTCTTTTACTCAAACATTGCAAAAATGTTTTTTCTTATTTTCTAGTGAAAATATTAAAAACAGATTTAACGTCGTAGCGTGAAATATCCTTCCATTTATCTAACCTTGTATGTTTAAGCTAAAAAGTACTGTATGCAACTTTTGCTGGATACTACAAATTTTGCAATATTGTATACATGGATAATCAATACAATTCCTGATTTATAAGGAAAAAAAATCCCATTGTTTACCAATAATATTATTTTAATATTATAGGTTTAAATTTATATTTATGTAAAATATACTTTTTCTAAAATAATCTTATAGAAGAATTAATAAAAAAATTTCCTATTTTCATTTTGAGGAAAAAATTCCAGAAAATTTTCTGAAACATTTTACATAACATAATGGGTAAAAATAAAAAAATTGCCTTTCTAAAAATCTAAGCGGCACTAAAAGGTTAAAATATCAAACTTCGAAAAAACGTCGAAAAAGATTAAAAAAAAAAAAAAAAAAAAAAAATTTAAACATTCCCTAAAACAATATAGTACGTGTTTACACTGCTTTCAAAAGCCAATGTGTGGTGTCAACAAGTGCTTCACATATTTTTATTTTAATCTGCACAGTTTGTCACCCAAAATTCAACACACTGAATTAAACAAACTAATAATTTGAAATCTACATGTTTTACGGTGATGAAATATGAAATCATAATCACCGCAGTGTGTATTTTTATCACGTGTAATGAAAAGTTATCTACAAGTGCTATATAAAGGGAGAAGATATTGCCAATTTAATGCGAGGTGATGTTTTTTGGTGGGTTTTTTCATAATCTTTCTAAATATGCTTTGTAAAACACATCGAACTTCTTTCGAGTAAGTTACTGAGTTGGTAGTCCCGTGTTCAAGTGGTAGGACGTCGCTTTTCATATTGAAAGGTCATGGCTTTTTAAATGCTTTTGATCAATGGGTGGGGAATATTGCTCTTCTACTTTCTGTATGCACATATATCAGGTTAGATGCTTGGAAATTTCTCGTGTTTCTTGTCTTTCGACTTGTAAATACGGCACACAAATAATGGAGGCAATTATGCGTTAGGCTGATGTTAGATTATCTTACAAGAGCCCTAATATATAAAGAGGTACCAAACGCACTGTAAAATTTACAAGTCCAATCGAGGAAGAATAATAACCTATATGGATTGCAGATTATTTATCAGAGAAATCTGTGATCATAGTGGATAATATCAAGCAACTGTGAAACGGATCTGCAATCACTCGATGCAGAAGGAAAATGGTGGGCCATTGGGAATGATTGCACCCACCAAGTTATTTCCCTGAATGTGATGACAAGCAAATTGCAAGCATTGCAGTCATGCAACTTTCATCACGAGCCACAGCAAAATAGATTTATTCTATTTAGACATCACTCTGTATTCGGTTATATTATTCGACTTCGTTTGTACATGAATGGAATGTTAATTGAATGGAATGTTGTAATTTCTTTGTTTATCCTTGACTCGCAACCACAAACGTTTGCGCCTCCAATAGTGCAATGAACAACGGACATAGTCAATGAAGTGGAACGGCAATGCCTTTCCTGACAAATCCCACCTCAATCCTTAACACCACAATGACTGGATTATAGACTGGAGACACAATGGTGAGAGATCTGCAGAACTTCTGATTGCGCATCACCACATTGGTATTCTTCATGCTTGTAGTACGCATTGCCGATGAATAACCAGTACTACATTTCTTAGGTATTAGAGCCCATGATCCTCCCATGGCTTCAGCACTAGCCACCAGTCATATTCCAACAAGATAATGCATGACCCCACTTTGCAAGCAAGGTTGAGGAGTTTATTACCTATCAGATTGAACTGCTTTTTAGGACTGCTTGCTCTCCCCTTCTATCACCAATCCTAACCATTAGTCCATGCTTGCACACACGGTCAACTTCAGCCTAATCAAACCAACATTGACCAGATCAACTTTGACAATATGCACTACTATACTGCAAGGATAAAGCTAAAGTCTCTTACAAACTATCCCAGATGTTTGGCAGTGGTTATATCAAACATTGGCGGATAAATAAAGTATTTGATTTTGTATCTATCCATATTTCAACAGAGGAAGTAAATTCGATAATTTTACCTTTATGCAACATGTTAGCAGACGAATAAACTTTAATCTTAGTTCCATGTTTTTTTTGGGGGGGGGGTGCGTTTAAGGTTTCAAGCAGTGTATTAACGTAAACATATTTTTATATGTTTAAAGGAAATTTCAGTGAATTAAACTTAACTATAAGAGAATACTAAATTTTCAGGTATCACTTTATAGAAGGAAAATAAAGTAGCCATCCCTAATATCTTTTTTACTTATACATAAAAATTGTTTCTAAAAATTGATTTAAGGTCTTATATATTTATATTTCATGAACTATTTTATCACCCTTTACATGTTCGCAAAAACAAGGATCTACCAGAATTTCATTTTTATAAATTAAAACTTAAAATTTGATAAATTTCACACACAATTTTTTGAAAACATGAATAATTATTAATTGTAAAAAGAAAACTTAAAATGTTCAGTGCTAACATAGTACTTTAGTAATGTTTTTTCAAAGAAGGAAATAAAAAAATCTTAACACTAAGTACATTTACAATTTCTAGAGCATACAATACTAAGTAATGCCCATAGTATATAAGCAGCTTAATATCCTAACATTTTAGGCAATTTTACATTTAATTTCTTTTGAAATATTGAAATTTTCTTCAAACAGTTATTTCAGAAAATTTAATCAGAAATATATAATTTTTTGCAATATTTTTTGCATCATATTATTATATATTTTTCAGTTGTATTAAGAACATTTATGAAGTTCATTAGTACCATTAAATCAAAAACAGCATTGTAGTAAATAAATACAACCTATAATGAAGAAACAAGTTATATATTGTTCAACATCATATAATATACAATATCCAATAATAGTCACTGCCTTTATTCAAAAATGTACTGAAAATTGATGAATTTATGCACATACACATAGTTTATTATTCATGAAAGGAAAAAAAAGTAGTATTTTTTATGATTTTGCTTAAAGAAAGATTTTTTTTTTAATGGAATCTTAAAAATATTGAAAACTATTTCAAAATTGTTTATTAAAAACAGTGAAGGAATGTAAGATTTCCATATTTTTTGCAATAATAAGGAAAGAAATATATTTTTAATGAAATTATTTTACTTATACATTAATCACTTATATAAGTAATATGCAATGTCATTTTTATATTTTAAAGCAAATATTAAATTTCTTATCTGGAATCACGTGTTGATGATTTAAGTAAACAATGTATATATCTATGTATTTTTAAGTAGAAACAATCAGCTCTTTCCCACATCTTACGCAGATATTAAATCTTAATCAGAATTCATATTCTGCAGCCACAGTGTCCAATTTGGGAAATACTTCGTTCTCATCGCCAGAAAGCAATAGTTTATATTCCCAATACAGCCACAAATTCATCATTTTTACTAATGGTGGCAAGGACATGTTGAAAGGACACAGCTGAAATGTTTTCCAAGATACATTCAACTTCTACAGGTGGCCCGATGGCATCTAATAACGTTCTGTTTTATCCCCGCTTCTAAATTAAATGCACCTACCTAGTTTGTAAGATGTGAACGCACAGCAACGGAGGGCCTTACTACATAAATAGTTATCAATTATACCCATGCAGTTCCGAAATATTAAATAAATCTAATAGTTGAAAATTAGAAAAAGTAGTCACACACATTATATATCTATATTTTAGTGGATATATAATTCTATAAATAAGATTAGACTTTCTTCATAATTGTAACACATTTTGAAATAAGCAATTCATAAATTTACTTCATTTTAAACAAATACATTCTAGTTTGGAATTATGTCTGAACTGAATAAAATTTTAGTTCAATGAAAAAAAAGAAGTTTAGGACCTCAATTTTTATATAAATTTCTGGAAAACTGCTTTGCATTATTGCTAAATGTATATAAATTCATAAAATTTTAAGTAGAGTTCAAATATCAGTTTTCAATGATCAAGTATTGGTGATTCAAAGCTCCCAGTGATGCATTAAACATCTTACAGGCAAACATATAAGAAATATTACATTTAAACAATTTATTTCATACATACGCTGCAAACGCGGTCTAATTGTCAGCGTGTCTGACTGAGGATTGTGAGTATTTTCAGGTATTACATAACAAATTGTGGTTCGGTGGTCTAGGAGTATGATTCTCGCGATAAGGATCCAGGGTTCAAATCCCGGCTGAGACTTGAAATGTAAAATTTTGACACCCACTCTGTCTAATATTGGCGTGCCTGACTTTGGATAAGGAGGTCCTGGGTAAGAATCTTGGTTCGGGCATGGATGTATTTTCTCTTTCTCTCTCTCTTGTTTTTGACCTTTCCTTGTATGAATGGAGTATGAATATCCAACAAACGAGTACCTATGGTATGTGTGTACAAAGAAAGTCGGACTAAACGACACAAATTATGGTTCAGTTGGAAAAGGGGAGCAGCGCACCTTATATTGCCAGCCTAGCTTGCACTCGACCAAAAAAATATCCATAGAACAATTTACAATTATAAATAAATTTTATCGGAAATATATGCTTTTATATTATTTTATATGTAAAACTTATTTCATGTAAAACTTCTAAATGTTTTTCATCTAAATGTAAACTTCTAAATGTTTTACATATAGTAAGTTTTACTTGTAAAACTTGTATATATAAAACTTGAATGGGAATTTAATCACAAATTTATTTAATTCAAACTTTACAAATTACTGATTTCAGATTAGACTAAGATTCAGTTTGCATGTAACATGTGTTCACTTATCTAATTAATAAACATACAATAATAAAATTTCAAAACACGCATATTTCTACGTTAGATTCAAACAATTTTCTTGCTTCTTTTTATGAATACATTTTCAATAAAATTAATCCTAAGCACATTTATTAAGATTAATTGTACTGCACTGCAACACGTTAACAATCAGTGTTGTTCATGTTGTTGCTACAGGATATTTATTTGAGACCTGCTTTTATTTAATAAAATAAAAGATAAATGCCTACCATAATTAAAAAGAAATATATTACTTTTTTATTTAATAGAATTTGTCTTATGCACTGAAGAATAATTGTAGTGCACACAAATATAAAATTTTAAGATGCATCGGCTGTATTTGGTTGGTTAGTTTTACTTCTCATCGTCCAGTTGTATCTTTAGAAATTAGTTTCTAGTTTACGAGGTGGTGTAAATTTTTTATGATGCGTCTCTGTGTAGTTCGTAAAAGTAATTTTTACAAGAACAAAACAACAATTCATTAAGTGTATTTGCCAAATGTAAAAGAAAATACGAGAAATATTTTTTCTCTTAAAAAAAAAAAAAAAAAAAAAAAAAAAAAAAAAAAAAAAAAAAAAACAATTGTATGTGGAAGTGAAGTTTTCCATCTCTTTTTTTTATTTTATAATTCCAGAGAATCTGTACAAGAGGCAAATATATTTTGCTACAATATGATACCTAATTTTTTATGTAGACCATTATTAAATTTTTAAATTTAGCTATATGTAATTATCTAATTATATGCATTTTTATCAATTATTTATATCATTTTAATTAATAAGAAATATGTCACGAGAAAATTTATTAAAGTAAGTCTTTGAAAAAATTGGAGTTCAAATTAATACATCATCCAGTTATTGAATTTAACTAGAAGGAGTGTTAAAATTTGCATTTGATATTTTTTACCATGTTTTAATTACCCAATTCTGTATGCATTTCTGCATAGTGCAAACCATTCATTACAGAAATCAAGAACTCAGTATTCTGGTGCTTGTGGGCTCTCGGTTTTAGATATTCAATGTTATTTGTTAAAATACTTAAATATATTAAAATAACTAAAAATTTTGCTAAGAAGAAAAGCACATTTCATAAATTAATAAAGGAGATATGATATATTAAATGTGTTAACAAAAAAGAAAACCATGATACATGAGCAAGATATTTGAATACAAATATTAATATAACGTTATGATATCTTTTAAAGTTCTTTATCTGTAGACGAACATGATTTGTTAAAAGGAAAACATAAAACAAAAAAATAGTCATATAAGTTAAGTAAAAACAATCATACAGAATTGTGCAGGATTACAGCAGTGACATAAAAGAATGAAACATATTAGTTTAGCATTTAGAATGATTTATTTTCAAATCATATGTAATTTTAACATCTTTCAGGAGCCACTGGTAAAATTGCACAACTTTAAAAAATCAATAACGTAGTGGTTTTTGAGAAGCTTGTTCAAGCCTTTTTTACTTTTGAGCATTACATCATAATCTTAACTGAAATCATCATCATCCTCCTTCCTGCTTCTTCTCACTTTTAACTGACTGATATAAGACATTGTGAAATTCAGATGACCATTACAAGTTTCTAATTTTGATATTCTGTTACTTAAAAATATTTCTGTGATAATTATTGGTCCTCGATACCATGTTTGACTTTCCTAGTACCTGTGGTTGTTTTCTATCTGCAACGATTTCTTTGTCAAGTGATAGTGTATCAAATTTTCCTTAGTTCTAATGTGTTTTTGTCCTCATGTGTCCTCTTGCTTCGATCTTTCCCGTATCATTCCGAATTTCACCCTCTTTATTAGCTACTAATCTCATAATTCCATTCTTAAATATTGGTATATATCCATGCTGAATTTCAAAAGATATTTCATAAGAATTTTTATTCTCGATGATTTTCAAGCTTCTATCCAAATCCTTAATCTTTCTGCCCATATCATTTCGATCAGCGCTTTTGATAGATTTAATAATAGTGAACTCAATTATTACATTTGCTTCAAGTACTTTAAGACAGATTAGTTTTGCTATTTTCAGTTAAACAATTACCCAATGGTCTTTCTTTATACAATATTATTTTTTCCTATTTTGGAGCAAGCGATGTATGGAAGATCAAACTATGTTCGTCTGATAATAAAATCAAGTGGCTGCACATTATCAGGAACAACGGAAATAACTACTCGGCATTTGACATGATTATTCTTAATCGCAGCTTCAATTATTCATATAGTGGTCACTGCAAGCACTTTTTGTTTACCGAAAACCATATATTTCATTGATGACAGGTTCGAACTTCAGTTAAAGTTTTTCCGCAACAGACATCAGGGGACATGAACTGATGGTATTAATTAAAGTTTATAGTTCATCATTATATTAAACTTTGACTGTCCTAAGTATGTAATACTCTCTTCGGAATTTTTTTTTTTTTTTTTGGTGCTTAAGAGAAACTTTTGTTACTTTGACTATTTTTTAACTTTAGAAAAACAAATTGGCCTATGTAACTTGTTTTGTCGGAATTTTGGCTTATCATAATTGGTTTTGTCATCAGATAGTTCTTTGATATGTGTCAAAAACTATCGCAGTTAAGCGTATTTGGGTTTATATTTTTCATTATGACTGATACTGATAATGTTTTCTTTCAGTTTTTTATAGTTTTTAAATAATCTTTAATGTAGTTTCATTTGTAGAAAAATTCTTCCTTGCGGTGTTGTTTGTTTTTGAAACTTGATCCCAATATAATCATTTACTTTATTTTGCTGAATTATCTGGATTAACCAACACAGACCAATTATTAATGAAATTGCCTTTCATTTCTTCAGATATTTTACATCTTGATTTTCAATAATAATGTCACTAAACATTTCAAAACTATCTTCTCTAAGTCCGGTTGTCCATTCATTAAAACTTTTAATTTGTATGCAAAAGTTATCTTTAAGTAACTTCCTACATTTTTTATATATGAAAAACTTTTGGTAAAATTTCTTGGGAGTCAGTTTTTACCACTTTGACAAAATCTGTTTAATTTTTTTATAATAATATAGAATTTCTTCTGATTTTTTGGCAATTGAAATGAAATGAGTCATCCAGAAGTTTTTGGTCATATCTGCTTGTTTAGTGAGATTTTCAAACGTAATTTAATATGAAATGTTTGCATCAGGACTATTGAATCAAATTATATTCGAATTGTGATTTTATTTACATTCTATTATCATTTAGTTTACTAAACCTCTTAATGATGTCTGCCTTCTGTGATTTCTTTTTTCTTTCATTATTTTATTTACTTATGTTCTAGCATATACTTCCTATATCATTTAATCGCCAAAATTATCTTAATCGAATCGCTAATTTTATTTTTATTATTAAATACTTACGTATTTCTTTATCCAATGTTTATAAATTATCTTTTCTTACATTAACAAAAATATAAATTTGGTGCTTACGATGGAATTTCTTACAAAGCAAATGATTTTAAATAAATCTCACTTCTGTTTTTTTTATAGTTTTTTATACAGTAAGTATAATGTGTTATTTGTAGAACATAAATATTTGCCCATAAAATAAGCATATTTGTATTTTGCTGCGTTTTCGTAATCATTTTTATCAAAATTCATTTAGCCATAAACTTTTTTCTTACAAAAACATGAACAAAAAACAACGTTACTATGACAACTTGTGCTGTCATTCTCATATGTGCTTATTCATTAAAGATTGAAATTCAATTTCCAAATAGAATAAAACTATTACTTTTTTTCCTCAGCTTATTTTTCTCTAAAAAACACTACCACTATTACAAGCAAAAAACAAACAATGTACTCCATGACGTCATGTTTATCTGTTCCGTTAGCAAGTGTAAAAATAATGTTTCCGAAATGTCAATTTGAATGTCTTAGTTTCAGACAAAGGTTAATTCACACATGTTTCAGAATCACTTATAAAATTAATATAAGTATATAAGAAAATGGAAATCATAAGTTATTGAATATAGTGTACTTTAAATTGTAATACCATGATTTCAGAAAGGAATTTGCTAGGCTAATTATGCAGACCTAATCACCCACAAGAAAAAGACAATGATGACTGATGATATGTAATTTTCAGATGAAGTCTTAGATTACATTGTGAAAATGCACGCTAAAATAATATTTTCATGAAATATTACAAACCTTATTTTATAGAATAAACTGCATGACAGAAATTACTGTAATATCATTTTCAATAACTAAAAGAGAGTGAGGGAATAAAACTTTTATAGTGGCCCATCTCTCCCTCTTCTACTCAGTCTATCACAGTACACATGAAAGATTTTGTGATCCCATTCATCTATGATCATTTTCGGCTCTCCCTAATTCTTATTAGCAGCTGGAAAATCGTGTCCAAGTTAACTGGTAAAGTGTTGGTTGATTGGTTTTAGTTGGAGAATTTTTCCACAAAAATAATAGTAACTAGTTCACCTCAGTGAAGTATTTGAATTCATTGACATTGTCGTTTTGCACTTACCAATGCATTTACATATTAATGACACACGTAATAAATTTCTCAAAAAAAATAAAATTGATTAAATTTAATATTCTATACTCTATAATAAGTCCATAATTAAGTATAAACTCAAAATTGCACTCACGTATTTCCTATAAATTTCAAACTCATGGTACAACAAATACAAATACTTGCTTTACAGGTGACAAACCATTTACAGTCTATCTGTTTAAGACTAAAACCCAAAATCAATTACTTAAAATTAACATCCTTTAATAAGCGCATATGTCGAATATGAAAATTATACACATTCCATATAATCTAAAGTTCTAACATTAACGCTTAAGAATCGTGGATAAAAAGAAATTTTTAAATGAACGCTACACACACATTTGAATATGCATGTATATTAAAATAGAAATAACAGCAATAAAATATAAAAAAAATGCAAGAATAAGCCATCAAAATATAAGAAAGGGAAATTTTAGTACATCTAAATTAACATTTCCTAAAAAAATGAATTTTTAAGGATGTTAAACTGTTCAAAAATATTTGTTATACAAATATACTATTCATGTAAGGAGCCTCTCAGCCAGTTTCATTCTTTGAGATTTCTGATTTAAATTTGATAATCAACTTTATTTTAACTGTGTTAAGTTAAAACTAAACTTTATTTTAATTAATGTTCGTACTTTTCATTAGTATCCATCGTCTCAAGCATAGTTTATTACTATGAAATTAAATTTAATTAAAAATTACAAAAATAGCTATTTATTTTTTATTATTAATTTTTATCAATTTAAATTATAAAAATTTATTTTTAAGATAAATAAAAATATCTCTAAGCAATTCAAAACTTTGTAGTATATAATAAGAATTTGAAGCATATATGTAAAATTATATTTTGCCTTTTATATTGGACTTTTTTACTCAAATTTTATATATCATATATTGCAACAAGCCTATGATATACATTGCTAATTAGACACGTGAAGTTTGTTATTCAAACAATGAATGATATGCATAAAAATGCATGAATGATTTGATTTATCAAGTGTACTCACAATATGCAGCCGTAGTTATAATATACATCCACTGAGTATCAAAAACGAAAATCCAATTTCATATTCTATGCGACTATCGTCTCAGTCGGGGATCAGTGTCAAATGAAGAAAAAATGCAGTAAACACACGGATAATATCTATCTGGACAGTAGGCCGCGCATGTTGGAAGCAAAAGCATCCATCGTTCTTAGAGTCCAAGGATATATTTCTCTGGCTATTTCATCCTGGGCTTTGTGTCCGAATTGGCATCTTTTTTCACGGGCATTACACACCATGGGGGGCCAGAAGGGTAAAGGGAAAAGCAGAAAGGGCGAAAAGCCGAGCGCCTTCACTCCGCATCTTCCTAGATCAATGCTAAAATGAATGGGAAAGGGGAAGGGATTGAAGGAAAATGGATGTTCTGCGTCTTCAGATCTCTCCCCATTCAGATGAAGTTATATTCCTTTTTGGTAGAATTGTGTCCGTGATATGTTTGGTAAGGTAATGCCTAAGGTATGAAATATTTAGAAGAGAAATATCTCGCCGTCCAAGTATTTGACTTTTGAAATTTCTATTTTTAATCTTGAAAGAGGAATATTGTAGTGTTACATTGTAATGTTGGAAAATTCAAGTATTTGCTTTTAGGAATATGTGATTCAAGTATTCTTATTTTTGCAGAAGGTTTTCCAATAAAAATCTTGTTCTCTCAACGACAGTTATTAAAAAAATTTAGAATAATCATTTATAATGTTTTCTAAAGCAACTTATGTAATTTATATGAGTTGATTCTATTGGAATTTACAGAAACATCTATGATAACATTTACCTTTATCTTCTAATTTCATATAAATTCCATTTTGATTTATATTAATTAAGTGCAAATGATTAAATACTTTATATCTATTATAAAAATTTTGAAAGCGTACATAATATAGCGAAAGATATATATATTACAATTTATACAATATTTTACATTCGAAATATACTATTTATTTATGTAATAGACATTTTACATACTTAAGTATTACGATTTTCTTCAGTAAAATGGTAAATGTGCAGTTGTCGTGATCATAAGTCCTTAGATATTATCTCAGGCATTTATTGTCGTGATAAAGGACAATGTGCAATTGGAGAAAAGATTGCTGAGATTACGAATATATAAAGCTACGAAAAAATACATTTCCTCTTTTCGCTGAAGAAAATTCCAAAGCCCTGTAGTGAATGTATCTGAGTTTATCTAAGTTTTGCAATTATTCTTAAAGTTATTTAAAGAATGAAACTCTCAAAGTATAAGAGTCACTTAATGCTTTAGACAATTTTCAATGATGAAACTTTACAAATAATATTAAATAATTTAAAATAGTGTAATCTTAAAACACGTATTCATAAATATCATAAATATAGCACTTTATATATATATATATATATATATATATATATATATATATATATATA
>JAPDSC010163045.1:2854-27068 GCA_026290005.1 Latrodectus geometricus
TATATATATATATATACATATATATATATATATATATTACAAATAATAGTAATTTTTTTTTTCTTTCGAGCGTGATTTCAACGATTATTACACAGCCGAGTTGTACTATATATGTGTATAAAACAAAAAGTCTATTCTATTCTTAATAAATATCTATAATTTCATACTATTCAAAACAACTTGCAATCAGATCAGAATTAATAAAAAAAAGATTCAGAAACTATAAATAAAAGTTGAAATTATATCTGATAATTCTTTGATAAACGAAAGTATAAAAGAAAAGGTGTTTATATTTCAGATTTGAAGACCTATTTATAATCAAAAAACATAACTTTTGTTTTTCTGTTCTTCAGAAAAATTTTGAGAAAATTATTTCTAATAACTAAAGTTTCCAGCTCTTAGGAAATTAATTAATACTTACTTCATCAAAGAATTTAGAGATGTACTACATATATTTCAAAGTTTTTTAATGCCATCTGTAGTGTTCTTAATAAAACTTGATTTAATGATCCTAATATAAAAACGTTATTGTGAGGTTTTGAATCTGTATTTCATCAATCATTTTTAAGCAAATTAATCTTTTTTTTTCAGTATTCCTTAAAAATGACTAAAGAGCCATTTTATTTCTTCCCAATCATAAACTTTGAACTTGTTTGAAAGTGAATTTCAATAAACTATTTTGAATAAAATTTTGTACGTTTGCTTTGTTGTTCGAATTTTTCTTTTACTGTTAAATGATAAATAAAAGTGAAAACTTTTTAAGTAAATAATCTAAAACTTTATAAAAGTAATATGATTAAAAAAAAATCAGTTTTAAGATCCAGTTGATTATTATTTTTTTTTACTTTTTGCTATATTTATGTTTGTAAATGACCATAAAGTCAAAAATCTAAAGTCAAAAAAATTATTTAACCCCCTTTAAAGTTTACCAAGACTTTAACAAGAAATAAAAATTTTTACATGAATTTCACCATTGAGAAGCAAAATTATCCAAAAACAAAATCTTGTAATTCAACTTTAATGGTGGTTTAAAATGTGTTGAAACTGATATTCATTAAAAAACTGCATATCTGCTGATCAGAGAAATTACTTATTTTATGATTTGTTTGAAATGTAGACTATTCTTGAAAATTTTAGTACATACAATGGACAAAATGCTTATAGACGATGTTTTATTTGACAAAGCAATATGAGTTGTTAGCTAAATATCTTAATTTTAAATAAAAGAGTGTTTTTTCACTATCAAAACACTTTACATTCATTGATAGTTTGATAAAAAGGAAAATATCATTCCGATATTATTTAAAAATATGAAAATCTGTTTTAATATGAATTTTAAAGTTCAAGGAAAAAAAAACATTATATAAAAAAATACATATAAAAATTTTATTACTTATCCAAATACATACATAAAATGTATTCCAAACTTATAAAATATAAGTATATAATTTTTAGCAGTATTTGTGCATTTTAACTCACAAGAAAATAATTGCGCTGTGGATAATTAAAATTTACCTCTGGAAAACAAACCATTAAAGGTTTTAAAATGTCTTAATATGTCTTTAAATCAAATATGTAGTTAGAATGTAATATAAAATTTAAATATTGATGAATTACAATCTTTACAATAAATCGATATTTATCATATGTAATACAAAGAATACATTTTCATGTTCAGACAACATATAAAATATTATCCTATATTAATTAACATCATTACAAATCAAAAAGCAATAAACTGGATTATATTTATCTGCAAAAAATTGACGAGGGATCTTTATTCATAAATAAAAGTTTTATATGATCTATAGTTACTTCTAAAACACATATTTTTTACAAATAAATATATTTTTATTACTTTTTTTGAAATTGCTGCTAAGCAGTATTTGATAGCATATTAACTAAATTATCCTTTTTTAACGAATATATGTGTGTAAGGTGTTTAAACAACTCGTTTAAACAACTTTTCATATATGCTCAAACGCTGTTTATTTTTAATATTCAGTTTTAGAAAATGTCATTGTTTATTTAAACTTATTACGACAATGTATCATTTGAACAAAATTATAAATAGCTCGTCCAAAATTATTTTTTTATCAAACCATATTCCAAATAAAATACTAAATATATACTAATAAAATACTAATATAATAATACTAATAAAATACTTAAAATATATTTTACGAGCGAATTATTAAAAAATAAACAATTCATAGAAGAAAAAAGGCACATATCGACTAATGCATGATACAAAAAAAATTATAACAGCATCAATCATTTTAAAAAGGGAAAGTATTTAGTAATGTCGTTTTACTTATTTACGAGCATGCAGTTTTATACACAGCTTATTTATTTCCCATGAGACTGATAGCTTTGCATGTGTTTGCAGAAAACAGCTTAAAATGAATTAACGTTGATGAATTAAATTAATGAAAGCAGAGCAATTATCAAGGAAAGCGTAATTCCTAAGTGGGAAATAATTTCTTAAGAATATGAAGCTCTCATAAATTATACTGATTCTGCATCTATAAATACATTAAGTCGACTGTGTGTATATGGTTCCATCAACCTATCGAAAACATTCGCTTTGACTTTTATATATAGTAAATTATATTACTTTTATTCTTAATTACAGTCTTTTCTGCAAGGCTGATATCAATAAATATTATCTATTCTGAAAGCAAGACATATTACATACTTTATTTCTCTGAAGGAATGTAACTATAATTTTGATGTATTTAAACATATTAATAGATCAAATTATTAATTTCTTTTGGGAATAGAAATAATGCATAGCCAAAAATTCCATGAAAATCATAGTCTGTATTGTATTAGATGTCATATAATTTTATTTAAGTTAAAATTATGTTTTTGATATTATATTTAGATAATTGATAGCTTAGATTGCTGTAGATACTCTATGTAACTGTTGTGGACGTCCTCATATAGCTGTATGCATATACAGAAGCTGTTCCGCATATATTTTAAGCGATTTTACTTCACACTAAGAAACATTTCTTACAAGAAACATTTTACTTTTATAACACTTATTTTTTGGGGTTATTTTATTGTCTGATAATAACAAAATTTTGGTTATATGTTAAATGGCGCTTTTAAAAATGCAATATGTAGAATACGTTTTTGCTCTTTAAAAAAAAGAGTTATTCAGTAATTAAGAAACACTGTTTTTCAATATCTAAAGCTATAATTAAGAAATATTATAAATAATAAAGATACAAACCGTAATGATCTGTCATCTAAAGAGATATTTTTGGAAATACTTATCCAAATAAAAATGCAAGAGAAATCTATAGTGAAAGGCAAAGGTTAGATTTTCAGTGCTAAAATAAAATCATCCGTTTCTAAAAATAAGATGAAAATATTACACTACCCAGTTTCAAGTTTAGAAGAAATTGTTAACTTTATTTTTATTCTTATTAAAGCCAAAAAATAGTGTGGTTGTATATGTGTGTTACTTATAAATTTGCGCCTGCTGCGCTGGCGGCGATTAGATGTGCAAGTCATTGGAATTACAACATATTCGCACATTAGGAATCATTACCTGGAAACGCAATATAAAGGGAGATGAAAGTAAGACAAAGAGAGATTGCTGATTTTTTTTTTCTTAACGTAAAGTGTTCAATTATTTTTCTCATACTCTGTATAACGAAAGAAGAAAGTAAGACAGAGAGAAATATTGCTGGATTTTTTTTTTTTTTTTTTTTTTTTTTTTTTTTTTTTTTTACGTAAGGTGCTGCCATTATTTTTCTCGTGAAAGTTTTCCCTTATTCCTGTATAATGTGTTAACTATATCTCGTATATATCATTTGCAGCCAAGTGGAATGTCCGCAAGGTATTCATTGAATCGATTGCCATTGATTCAAAATCACGTGCATTTGCTTCCTAAATAGCGCAATGAACCATGGACACAAACAATGAAATTAAACAACATGGCCTTTCCTAAAGAATCTAGCTTATGCCTGCACTCCATGGTGTCGAAATCGATACTGGAGAAACTTGGTGATCGACAAATACTGTTGCGTTAGTTATTATTGCACTTGTTGAGTATCCGTTATCGGTATATCAATGAATTTGTCTTCCCCATCACTCTAGTATATTGTACCGCTTCATTGAATAGCCAATGTTAAATCTTTGAAGTGTTACAAACCTTTGTCCCTGCATATCTTCAGTGCTTACCACCACTCATATTGCAATAGGATAATACGGGATCACATTTTCAAACAATACTCCTTTTATGAGTATTTATGAGTATATTTTTACTTTTTAGATTGAAATATTTCCTTTATCTTCTTGTTCCCCCAATTTATCCCGTATTAAAAATATCTGGTCCATGCATTCATAGCAATTGCCACGACTCTTTGCACATCAGATTTACTTCAGCAATATAAAATATGTATGGACTTCTGCAATCCAAAAATATCTCAAAATCTTTTTTGATTCTTGACAATGGCTGAGAATAAAGTTGAGGCCAACAATGGCAGTTAATTTGACTACTGGTTTTGTCATGCATATTTCACAAGAAGGTGTGCTTTCAATTTGCCAAATAAATTTTGTGTGATATCCTTCCTTGTGTTTATATTTTTGTTGGTGAGTAATGAACTTTTACCCAGATTATTAAAATAATGAAAGAAATGTGTTACTCGTCTAATATGAAATTTAGTTTCATTTTAAGAAGAAATAATATAGTAGAAATTTGAGATCAATATTATTTTTTTATCTATAAGTTCATTTTATCATAAGTTTTTATCAGCAACAACAACACAATACGTGTACATATTATTTCTCATCCTCTTACAAACTTTTCATGTTTTATCCATTGATTAAACTTTTATATGAAACCTAAATGATTAAAGTAAGTGCTATTTATATTTCTCATAGTTCAAATATTTTTCGGAGCAAATCATTTTAATTTTTTCTTAAAAATAACCATAAAATATTTTTAAAACCACAGTAAAAAACAATAAATTTACACTTTATATTCGAAGAAAAATATACACTTTGCATATACTTCATTTAGCTCTCTTCAATAAAAACAAATGTTTGTACAGTTTTCTGGCGTTTTATTCATATATTTATAATATTTCTCCAGTTTTCCTTGCAAATAGATGTTAATCTTAAATTATAAGTTTTCAGACAAATTATATTTTACATTTCAAAAATATTTGATATAGTGTGTACGAAATTGATATTTTATTTCTTTAACTTGTAACACAAAATTTATAATTCTAACATATTATTGAAATTAAATAGTTTATATCAATTTAGCGTGGCAATCTAAGAGTGGATGTGCTTAGTTCATCTGCTATGATGTACATTTCTGCATCAATCACTTCTTCTGTTCAAACAATCACTTTTGCGTCAGATTTTCCAGCATCTCAAATTTTCTAATGAGATCACTTATTATTGTTCTAGAAGACTTAGTTAAAGTTTTGTAAGTTGTATCCCACTTCCACAGTAATAGTGTTACGTTTTCATCGCATAAATGCCAACTTTTAACAATAAATATGCGGTCTTCCGTAGAATATCTCAATTTCAGCTATATTTTCGTAATAGCGTGAAACCAACGTGACTCCGCCACTGCTATTATACGTTGCTCCATCACGTGAGTCTTTGCGAAGTTAGTGCACATTAAAGTTGAAGGTTAATAAAAAGGCAACTGTAAATAAAATCCTATATTTTAGTTTTGAGTAGCTGCTTATATTTATGTAATATTAGGTTGTGGAAAAAGTTATCCATTATTTTTTCGGTAGACGTCTTTAGTGATCGCTATGTCGTGAGGTATCTATCAAACAATTTCAAACTTATGCTCATTGGAAAGGTGACATTTGACACTAAAATATTCTCTTGCTGTTTTTTGTTTGATTAATTCAGTTATGAGAACAAGGTTTTAAAAATAGAAGACAACAAACAGAAAATTCGATACATTTTAGTTTTTCTTTTATAATGGCGAAAATGCTAACCAGGTGGCTAAAATTGTAAAAGGTGTTTATCATCCTATATATGACTGTAACAACCAGTAACGCACAATTTTGGTTTCGTCGATTCCGTTTGGGTATTCGGATGTTAAAGATGCACCTCGCATGGATACAACATCGTCGAGAATGTCTATAAAATATCAAAAATTATCAAACTTGACAGCATGTCAGCAGTCGTAGCTAAAAATCTACATGAAAATTGTTTTAAACCTTTTTACAAAGCGAATCTGATAGAAGTTACAAAAAGTTCACGTAAAAATAATGGATTTCTTTTTCCCCAAACTAATATTTTATTGTAATCTTTGATTGTTTATTTACTCTAAATAGTGTACACATAAATAAATATAAGTACATTTTGTGTTACTAATTTTCAATATATTAATAAATGTGACTGGATATGGAAATAATCACCAAGTTCATGAATTAATTACACAAATAAAACAGTTACATCCAAATTGCATATTATTGAGGAATTGTGCGCCCGACTATTATGTAAATATGATTATCTATTTAAAACTTTATTTCTTTTTTTTCAATGGAAACTACACATCAAACATTATAAAATATTTACTTAAATTAATTTTAAGTGTAATAAAAGAAATTCTGAATATTAAATTTATTAACAGCATTATATAAACTTCTTTCAAGGAACCACCACAGCTTTACACTGAAACTGGGGACTTTCGAACACAAGATCTTGCTTCTGTTTAAAAACTTGATCTTGATTGGTACGATCCAAGAAACTGCTTAAAAATTTGAAATAGATATATTGAACACTTCTGCCTTTATAATGCATGTTTATTTACTAAGAAGAAAAAAAACTTTTTTAACTATGTGACACAACATGATACCACTACAAAAAGCATTATCTGTTATCCATATATTATCAGATTTGTTTTCCTTCATCGTAAGTATGTGCAATTTATTTTGGATTTTGAGGAAAAAAATAAAAATTAAGACAAATACCACTTTTTTTCTGAAAAAAGCTTATAGCCCTTTTATAGCAAATAATGATAAAAAGAAAAAATAATAAATGCTAAAATTATATAAAATTTGTAACATAAACATAATCAAATTTTACAACACCTTTCCGATATTGCGTGTGTGGTGTCTAAATTCCATACAAATACATAATAATCCTTTTAATTAAATTGCACGAAAAATGTTTTGAACCAAACACTTGATAAAATGTTAATTTTGTAATATATTCACCAATTTCTAGGATTTGTATAAATTTTTCTAACGACAAATAAACTCTTAATAAGTTATCTTATATAACAGAAACATAAAAATGAAGTTTCTGTAAATGTAAAATAAAATATTATATATATATATATATATATATATATATATATATATATATATATATATATATTTTATTATAGTCATTCATGTTATAAATTAGAAGAAAATTTTTCAGTAGTATATGATGTTTACCTATATTAAAAAAAAGTTTTATTAGACTGTTTTTTACTCACACAGTTCCATAGAAAAACTAAGAATAATATGTCCTACGAAAAATATTTGTCAATTACAATTATAAATTTATTTTAAATAAACATTTTTCAAAGTAGATATATCGTTGAATTTAAATTATGCAATTGTACTCGAAGCAGTTTCAAACGATTCATTCATAGTTTTGTAAAACACCCGTGGACATTATAATTTTACAATTAATTTAAAAAAAGCTTCCATATAAACTCAGAATTTATTCTTGACATCACAAGTATCAAATTCTCAAAATTTATATAATTTCGCATCTATACTGGGAAATGCTAATAAAATTAGTGAATGAAGAACACATTTTATTAATTTTACATAATTTAATTACTTTATTATAAAGGCAAGTATTGAATAAATATAATGAGAGAATTCCAGCATATTATGTTTATAATCATATTTTGCAGTCATACTCCCGAGTCAGAATAACATGAAGCAACTATCATTCAACGGTGATTCTTGTCAAGTCGTCAAACCTCCACTACTTGTTTAGACACACAAAATACATTTTCGCATTAGGTGTGATCTCATTAACCAAGTTAACATCATCGTTTTGGGGAGGTTAACTGATTACTCTTTATAAAGGCTGAAGCTTGACTATAGTCAGTGTCAGCGGGTAAAGTTATGAACAAATGGTACCAGAAATGAACTAATTCCTACCATTTGTGTTAATTACACTTCAAAAGGTACATATGATTCTATCAAAGAGAGTTATATTCATTGTATACAAATTATGAATAAATAAATTATATTAATATTGTATGTTTGGTAATAAGCTATAATTCATGCATTTCATTGATTGATTATAAGAATTATTTTCTCATAAACATCATAACTAATATCAATTCAATTAGTAGTATCCAGTTTTAAATATTGTAACATTATTTCCTACATAGAAAGTTATGTTGTATGAGACAAATAAAAAATTTTAAAATTTTAATAAAAATCGTAATACAAATATATTTTATTATTCTAAAAATATTTTAAAAAATTAGATTTTATTTTCCGGTGAAAACATGCAACAAAAAATGTGATTTTTTAAATAATTTCTTTATTATTCCGTAATAACACAAGTAGACACATTTCTACACTAGGAATGAAAAATAACGAAATGATATTTTTTAAACAAATATATCATAACAAAAATAACAAACAATTAATTTTTTTAAGAACGCGGAAGTATTGGTCCCGAGAAATCATTACTCAGATCAAACACCTCTGGCAGCAATAGCCGCACTTATACTTCTGGACATTGTGTCACAATTAAAATATCATGTACAGGAATAGTTTCCCTTGTGGCTTCAGCATGATATTACATTTCATCGATTATCGAGAATACATAGCAAATAGTTTGTCACTTAGAAGCTTTTGAAGAGATATTTTTATCGATGACAAATCTAAGCAATGCACTAGCGAGTGAAACAATGAGAAACTTTTTGTATCATAAAAGAGTAATGCAATAACAACAATATTTAGTCTTGTATTACCTTGTTGAGACATAATGCTCTACAGAGCTCGAATAAATGGTAAAATTATAGCTTTTAACAAAACAGAATAGCAATAGCCACAATGTGAACAAGAGCTGTTCAAATGTATATTCAATAGTATAGCATACTAGCATTATCAGCAATGTATAAATTTGGAGAAGTTTAACACAACGCTTACACAGTGCATTCTTTACGATGATACCAAGTAGGGAACTGATCATGAGTCTTTAAACAAAACTGAATCATCTGAAAATACAACGCTATGTCATTTCTGCATCCCAGATAGTTGATCATACTTTTGAAGCCGTTGTTCTCTTTGGTGTACCTTCAAAAACAGCCAAATTCCCAATCACCTAACTAAGTCTAAGCTCTATAAATGTCATACATTTGTTCATGTAGACACTTATTGTATTCGAAGCATCTTTTTTATTGATTCAAGATATTAATAGCAAACCACTTGTAAATACATGATCCATTAAATTCATATATGTAATATTGTTTGTAACTCTTCACAGTGATCGCTATTGGCTGATAGTGATAGTGGCTTACTGTGATCCAAAATAGCATACCTAAACACATTGATTCCATATTAAATAGTCTTGGGTACACAATCGATACGAACATCAATAATGTGATATCATACGTGATAACCTAGATCTGCTACACTTCTGCCTCTAAGTCAGAAAAATTTCTTTCCAACTTTCTGCAATCCTTAAAAAACATATGAGTTTTTTTCTATAAATTCCAAGTAAATAGCGTGTCACTTTCTTGTTCAATCAATTTTAATGAACAGCAGTATACTTCAGACAATAATCATAAATAATCTCATTCACAAAATATTGTCTTTGAATAATATCATTGATATATATATATATATATATATATATATATATACGATTTCTGTTACAATTTCAAACACATTTCTATAAAATGCTTTAAATATTAGACGCCAAAACTTCATGTTCCCTTTATCCATATTTGATATAGTTGAATTAATATGTTTTCACATTATCTATTTGCAATTATATGTGTATCTTTCAAATCGTATTTTACATTATTCCAACTAAAGTGATGTGTTAGATTTAAATATTTTGAAACAAATATATAGTAATATATAATTAAATCTCAGATGCCAATGATACAGTTAGCATTAAATTTCTATATAACTGTGTATTTTGAATGCATCACACTACATTTATGTAGATATATATGCTTCATATATGTTGTGTGTATCTGTGAGAAATGGGAACATTTTTTCCTAAACTTGGCAAGTAAAATTAAAATTGTTGGTTAATAGCATTTTTTATGCATTAATTCATTTATTTGTTGACAGATATTTTTTCTAAATTTATCTTTGGAATGTGATTTACACTGGAAATATCTAGGTCTATAATCAAGAATAATGTAAATCAATAATTTTAGATTTTGTATTGTTTGACAGTATTTTAAATAATTGTTTAATCAAATACCATGTCCTAAAATATTCTAACACAAACATGTATATATACATACATTTTTGTATTAAAACTTCAGAGTATTAATATAAAACATATACAATTTATATTACAAAACATATATAGCAACAATTTATATTTTGTATATTTTAAACAAATAAAATTTGTTTAAAATATACAAAATATAAATTTTATGTAGTTTCATAATATTGTATTAAAATTAA
Organism: Latrodectus geometricus; assembly: GCA_026290005.1. Classification (NCBI taxonomy): domain Eukaryota; kingdom Metazoa; phylum Arthropoda; class Arachnida; order Araneae; family Theridiidae; genus Latrodectus; species Latrodectus geometricus. Next base: position 13,516 of record JAPDSC010163045.1, read on the forward strand.
AAAGGGAAAAATCAAGACGCTTTTTCTACAGAACTGAATAAAAATAATAGCTCTGACAACAACAGAATGTTTGGTACCTAGTGGATGAACTGACAGCCAAAGTCTGTTGGAAAACATTTTCATATTCAGAAATTAAATTATCCGCAGAGAGAGATTAAATTATCTTTCATAGACAGTGAGCCGTATTTGCGGGAAAATCAAAAACCTAGAAAATCTTCAAACATCTACATTACAATCATTCAGTGGGAAATGAGAAGAACACCATCTATATTTTATTATTCAATAGTATCTAAAACCAAATCACTTTTTAACATTTTCTTATTATTTTTCATTCTACATCATTAAAAAATTGAAACTATTTCTAAATCATCTGCTTTTGCATCACCCTACAATGCAATTTACAAAAATTAAATATTTATTCAGATGACTGTGCTGAATACTGTACATGATTAAAACTTTTATCTCTCTTTTACAGTCTTTCTGTATAATTAAAGCCAAGTTCTAATTATTAAACGCTCAAAAAGATGAAATTTTGCACATATAATATTAAATTCATAATATTGTGTGGTTAATATTTATTTCCACAAAAAGTTATTTAATTTACGTAAAAGAAAATTTATTTAGCTACCTAATTAAATAAAAATATTCACATTCTGCCAAACCTAGAAACTTAAGAAACTGATAAAATCCCAAATACTTGGCATTTCATTTTATCAAAAACTTTAAATGAAAAAATTTTATTTCATTAAATAATTATCTCCTGACTATATGATAAGTAGATACGTTGTTACTACTAAAAATTAAAAACTATATTTATTTAAACCAACAATAACACTAGAATGTAAAAATTTGGTTGAAATCAATATAAAATATTACTAGATAAATGACACATAAAAGAAATAGTTAATTAAAATCAATACAGCTGGATTTCCATTTTGATTACCGCATTTTGTTTACTAAAATTTCGAAATTCTGTCGTTAAATTTATACATTAACCATTATATATTGAAAAAAATCCTAAGAAAATTATATATTTAGAATTTTTATTTTTGTTATCCAAAAGATAATCGCAATTAATTACGAAGTTTCCTCACAATTATATCAATATTAAATCAATACTAAATAATATCCAGATTGTATTATACAAGAAACTGATTATTTTATAATTTTGAAATATTATATTCTAAAAAATCAAAAGCATTGTATTGAAATAAAATTACCTTTTTTCATTAGCATATTTTGACTAATCAACAAATATTGTTCAGTTTAAGAAAATGGGATAAAGCAGCATCTATTATTATATATACATTTAAGCAACTCTGCAAGAGAAAAACCTGTACAAAAAAGTGTATGAACAATGTTTCGGTATGAATGAATAAATACAACACAGTGATAGTGGCCTATTATATTAAGGAATGTGTTAGTATTTTATTTGGCAGAAACAAAGCCATAGTGCGTTGATAAAAGTTATTTAATATCCTATACCGAGACTAATAACGTTGCTTGAAAAATTACTGGGTTATGATGTTATCTTAATATTAATAAGCTTTTTCATTAAATTTCCCTTACATAAGTCATATCTGTATATCTTTATGAATACATGTCTTTCATTTAAAATACTCTTTAATTTTTATTTTATTACTGATAATTTTTTATTATCATATTTTTTACTGAAATACAAACTAGAGGTTTAATTAATAGCTATATTTCTTAATATCAGACATTTGATTACTTACTTTACTAATAATCCAACCTTTTCTCAAATCTAAATATTTCTTTTATTTGTGATTCATAATACAAAGTATCTTTCTTAAGATCTTTATGTTATTGGGTTTTTTCCTGAAAAAAATATGCATAGACTATAAAAATTTGTATTCAACAAAAATGCAAATTACCTGAAAAATTGTTAAAAAATAAAATATTTTATTTTTATCTGTAATGATATGGAAGCTAAAATATATGAAATAATTTTAATGAAATTTAATTTAAATCGCTTTTAATCCAAGAGACTGAATCAATTTCTCAAAGAAAGAGAATAATTAATTCAATATTAAATTGGAAACATGATTCTGAAAAATCATGTATGTTTATTTTTGGATAGTCAAAAAAAAGTAGAATTTTTATTTTGTAGATAAGATTTTCCAAAATTAAGTATAATTACATTTCATCTAGAAAACCTTTCTTCAATGACAAATTATTTACGGATGCATTCTATTGGTATTTATGGAATTCTTGTTCCTTTTATCCCAAATATTAATATACATTTTAAAACTAAATACCCTTGTGAATTTTTAACATGAGAAGTATTCCAAATATTTAATTTGAATTTTACAACACTATTTTTATGTAAAACCCAACACTTTAATTAGTTTTCATATTAGTCACAGTTCTTATATTTAGGATTATCCACCTTCTATTAAAAATCTATCTTAAATATTTTATAATATAAATAAAATGAAATATAAGTATTATATTTTTTTGAATTTTACATACAAAAAAATAGGACTATTTAAAATATTACTCGTATTTTTGTTCTTTCAATTTTACATGCATACAAAAACTGTTATATGTTTTCTCATATCAAATTATTTTTTAAGTTAAAAGGTAATATACAGTTTAATTATTCAAGACATATATTTCTGATAATTATATTAAATCGTTACAAATAAGGTGAGCTCTTAAACATAAAAATTTCATAATTCATTCAAGAATAATAACATAAAAATTTCATATATTCAATAAACATGTATAACATAAAACAACTATATAATAAAAATATAACATTATAGCATAAAAATATCAAAACTAAAAATATAATTCCTATTTTTCAAAAATACAATTATATTTCAAAATTGTATCTAATTTTAAAGATGAAACATTAGATTTTTATATTTAATAAAATTGAAAGCATTTTTGTTTCTCTTTCACTTTTAAGTTATAAATTTGAAAGAAAAAATAAAATAATATTGCAAGGATTCTAAGCAACATGGTAAAATTTTTATGCAAGCATAAATTTTGAGATTAGAAAGGAGCAAGATTTAAATGTCAGAATTTGCATAACAACAAATGATACATCCAATGTGAGATTTTTAGTAGAAGAAAATCAAATGAATATTTAATCTTTCAAGTGTTAATAAAATGAAACGATTTTACTATATAATACTAAACCTACATTACTCAATGCATAACTGCAGACAATATCTGATTTAATGAAATGTAGAAAACATTTTTAACATCAATTGCATAAACATGCCTTAAAAGATAATATCAAAACCATATTTTGTAAACGGTAATAAAATAAAACATTTACAATAGGTTTTACAAAGTATTACATTTGTAAAATACCTCTTTTGAAGTAACTATACTGAAGTAAAGTAATTTTACTGAAAACACATTGCCATTAAATATTAAAATTGAAAGGAATGATATCAACATTTTAAAATTTGAAAAACTATTTTATTAAACAATAAGAATAATACAAGTTATGCTAAAGTCTAAAACTCTTCCAACATATTGCATATAATTACCTTTTAAAAAGAATAATTATAATTATAAAAACTTTCCACAAATGTAAGACAATGGTTTTATTAAAATGTGAATTTTAATTCATTAAACCAAATTTAATAATTTATTTGAAAATCCTGTTTGAAAAAAAAACAAAAATAATATTTTATTCAAATATAATTACCTTTGCAAAAAATGATATTTTCCCACATATAAATGAAACCAACATATTTTTTAAATGGTTTATTCTAAAACACATTTTACAAACATATTGGTATTTTTTACAAACATATTTAACAAATTTTACAAACATTTACAAAAATATTGGTATGTACATACCAATAGTTTGCTTCCTTGCTATAAATAATTTCAAACCAATATTTTGCTTGCCTGCTATGAATAATTTTTAATAATAATGTTCAGGTATTTTCCTTTTGTTTGAATATTTTAAACATAATTGAAAGTTATTTTCAACATTCCAAAAATTATTCAGACTCTTTTTATAATTGTTTTACAAAATATTTCTACATGTTAAATTTAATTTAAATATTTACTAAGCATTATCTTCAATATTAGAAATGACGTCATTATTTAGATTACGTAAGCATTTTACAGAATAACTGTCGATTGCAAATAATCGTATCAAAAGATCCCTCAAGTGAGAGAATTATTAGATGTTTTATAGCAATTGTGTAAGTCACTGAGGTTATAGAATGGCAATGTTTAAAATAACAAATACTAATTTTGTAATACATATAAACAAAGGTAGGTTCTTAACTGAGCAGGCATTAAATCAGATATTTGAATCATTGAGTAATTGTAGTAACTGACTCAATATGATTAAAATGATCAATCTAACAACAGAATTAAAAATTAAAAAATTAGTATTATTCATTTTTAATGAAAGCTATTAATGTTGAGTTTATAAAAATAAATTATGGTATGGAATTTAATTAAACCATGCATCATTTTTACATAGATTCTCATAATGAAAATCCTTTTCATCTTCAAAATCTAATTAAATTAGTAGTCTTATTAAAGATAATATTTTTTTAGTATAGTCAGAAATTTTCTCTTTGGATTGAGCTTCAATAAATTATTAAATTTCTGAGAAATCTATCTATCCTACAATAATTTCCCTATTCATTAAAAGATTGTAAACATTTTTAAGATTTTATTGTAAATTTTATGTCTAATATATATGATTTTAAATAATCCATTTTATTCAATAATCCAACCCTCAAATTCCCATTTTATGTTTAATAAGACATGAAATTAAAAAATAATCTAACATTTACATTACAATAAACATGTAAATAAATTTACATAACAATAAAGAATGATATATCTGTGCGTACTACACAAGTTACACTGAAAAAGATGAGCCACTAAAGCAGATGGTTTATTCATGTACCATTGATCTTGATCCGAAAAAGCAGAAAATGTCTTTAATTTGCCTGCGTTTACCAATCCGTTCATCCACGAATAAAAGCGTGTTTGTTAGTCGGATAACTCCCGCTTTCCAGTGAATCTTGCATATAGGCAATATAGAACACAGAAACTTGCAAATAGGCAACACGAAATGATGGAACACATCCGTTTATAAAGGCAGATGGGAACAATTTAATCATCTAGTTTACAATTTTGTCTTCGACAAGGTTCATTCACTTATGGCTATTATGTTCCTTACATAGGAAAAATACTACAAACCAAATAGTCACCTACATTTTTAAAATTAATCAATTATTTTACGCAATGAAATATTTCTAGAAGTAAATTAAATTTTTAAAAGAATTATTTAATATTTGTTATAACTATTAATGTATTTTTCAAATAATTTACTGCTTTATGAAAGATTTTTTTTAAATATTTTTAATTGCTTAATTCTTTTTAAGCATGAATTTCGATTCATTAGTCCTAAACTTAGTTATTTACGATAAATTATTTATCAAAATTTAAATAATGTATTATGAATTGAATAGTTTTTAAATAAATTAGAGACATTAATTTTTTGTACATTTAATTTAAAATAAATTATATATATATATATATATATATATATATATATATATATATATATATATATATACTTGTATTATGTAACACATTTACTGGTAGTTTTGTTTTTGGAATTAAAATAGTCTTTTTCTCTTTTATACATATTTTAATTAAACTAATGATAAAATTATTAAACAATTTTTTAAGTAGTACATGCAATAAATGTAAAAAATTTTTAATTTCTTTTTTAAAATAAATCATGAATAAAAATCCTCCCAAAAATCATATCTAATAATAAAGTAGAAAACATATTGCAAAAAATATGATATGTAATAAATATCCAAACACACAATAAGAAAATAACTTCAAAAAATTTATGTAAGATTATAAGCGATGATCTTTGTTTATAAAGTACATAAGCGGATTATTTACATAAATCAGTAGTAAAATTACGTAAACTTCTGATCTTAAAGGCAAAATTTATTGCAACTTATTTTCCATAATTTAAGTTTTTTATTTGCTTTGAATTTGACTTAAAATATGCTAAACATCAAAAACACTTAAGTAAAAATTATTTATTGCTAAAGAGGAATTAAAAATAACAATTTAAAGTACAATAAAATGCAATACCATTATAAATCAAATAACATCGTTCAAGTAAATATTAAACATATTGAATAGTAATCACTATTTTTATTTTTCAGCACAAGTCTCAAGTAAAAGAACTTGAGATTTTGCACTTGTGTTTAAGCTATACCTCAACAACAACTGAAAGAAATTGCCGCCTCTGATGTTGAGGAAATTATCCAAAACTTAAAAACTAAAAAGAGTCCGGGCCATGACAGAATTAACAACAGAATGATAAAACAAATCCCGGTCAGGGCCATCTGCTATTTAACATCCATTATCAATAGTATTATTAAAATCGGATATTTTCCTTTAGCTTGGAAAAAGGCAATCATCATTCCAATTCATAAGCAAGGGAAAAATAAATCTCACCCCACTAGCTACAGACCTATATCCCTTCTTCCCACGTTGGCCAAAATTACAGAGAAAATCATTCTTACTATCCTATTAGAATATGATCATAACCACAGAATTACTATTCCACAACAATTTGGATTTAGGAGAAACCTCTCCACTACACATCAGCTCCTTAGAGCAGTCGATAAAATTTCTGAAGGAATTTCTCAAAAAAAATCCACTGGCGGAATCTTTCTCGATATTGAGAAAGCTTTTGACAGAGTATGGCACTATGGCTTAATTTTCAAACTTATAAAATATAAATTTCCGTTTCCAATGATTAAACTAATAAATAACTACCTCTCCAACAGAAGATTTGCTGTCAAGCTTAATAACACCATGTCCAATGATAAGCCCATTTATGCAGGCGTCCCACAGGGATCACTGCTGGGCCCATTTCTTTTTAATATATATATTAATGACATCCCACAACATAAAAACACCATGCTCTGTCTTTTTGCCGACGACACGGCAATTCTTTCTACCAGCTCAAGCCATTTGAAAATTCATTCAAATCTCTCTGAACACCTAACGGTCATAGAAGAATGGCTAAAGGTCTGGAAAATTAAAATCAATCCAACTAAATCTCAATCGGTTCTCTTTACAAGGAAGAGAACGCATTGCCCACAGATCAATTTAGGTGGATACAATATCCCCTGGACCAATAAGGTCGATTACTTAGGCCTCACGATAGACTCCAAATTAACGTGGAAAAACCACATCAATAAAATTAAAAATAAATTCATCGCGGGAAGAAAAACTCTTTTCCCACTTATGGCATACAGCTCAAAGCTTTCACTACCCAATAAATTATTAATCTATAAAGCCTACTTGATACCAATTATCACATATGCAGCACCAATTTGGGGCGGGGCTGCAGAAACTAATCTTAAAATACTGGAAGCTCAACAAAGCAAATTGCTCAGACTAATCACGCAATCCGTTTATTACACTAGGAATGAACAAATTAGAAAAAACCTTGGTATACTAACGCTAGTTAACTATATAAAATATCTATCATTTAGATTTTACGACAAACTTTACCAAATTTCTAATACGGAAATTCAAAAAATTGATAAATACAATCCATATCAATTAATTAATTTTCATAGACCAAGAGCTGTACTGAGGCTTAAACCACAAACAAATCTTTCGATCCACTTCCCTAAATGTTCAATGGGAATGAAAAAATCAAAATAAGTAAACATTTCATAATCTGAAATAATTGCTGCCATTCAACTCCACAATTTCTTCTCTCGAGTTTCGGAATGCTTACAAACAAACCTTGTAATTACACATGATCGTGCCTATTTCTTTATAACAAAAGTGGTATACTTACTTAGTCCCTCACTTATTACATTCTTTTTACTACTTTCATAATCTTTTTCTTAATCACACAATTTGTACATAGTTATTTCTCCTTCTTAACTTCTATATATATTTTTATAAAAAAAAATGTTGTTATATATATGTATATATATGTTTTTTTTTTTTTTTGACATACATAACTTATATGTGTATAATTAATAAAATTTATTAAGAAAATCTCAAACAAACAATTAAATAAATTTGATTGTTTTATCATGTATACCTGTATTAATCAAGAATTTTGTTTTCTTAATGTTTGTATGTAAATAACTGTATTCGTATAAATATTTTGTTTCTGTAAATTATTCTTTTCATTTAAATATGTAAATCAAGAAGTTGAATTTTTCTATTTTTTTTATTTTTTTTTATTACAAATATTCATTGCCATGTATTGTACAATCCCTTGGGAGTACTTACTATTCCTTGAGTTAAAATTATTGCATAAAATTTATTTGTGTGTGCTAGAACTGTCTATTTGTTATGCAGATTAATTTTAGGCTCCAATCAATTTCACTATAAAATCAAGGTAAATGGCCCAGTGGCTACAAACCTACCAAACCTTAGACCTACTGTTGTGTTTAAGCTAAAGACAGGAGATCATTTTTCAGCTGGAGGAGCAGCAATGTATGAAATTCATGATCAATTGGAAATTTTGGGGGGATTATGAGACAAAAATAAAAATTAAGAGTTAAATTTTCTTAACCAGGTCGTGTGAAAGAACATGTCTATAAGTAGAAAAAATGAGTTTGTATTCCACCCAAGCAAGTAACAAAATAGAGTTCAACAGTTCCAATAGAAGATTAGATATATGGTTGTTGGACATAATTACCTGAAATTTCATCTACGAAAAAATGTTGAAAACGAGTGGCAAATATAATTAAACTCATCGAAAGTTCTATGAAATGCTTTTAAGATACTAAATAGAAAAGGCGGTCGTAATTTTTATCTAATAGAGGAAAGACAGTGGAATTAGAACCTCCTTTTAAAAAAAAACTAAGTTATAGGGCGTAATTTCTTGAAAATTCATCAACTGAAAAATTTTTGCATTGTTAAAATTGAGAAAACTATAAAAGGTTAATAGAAGAGGCCTTAAATGTCCGATGATGAAAAGAGGATAATTTGTAGAGATGAGTTCCCATATAAAATTAAAGAAAATATTGTACTTAATTTGCTAAATATTTGTCTACCAATAAAATATTAAGATTGAAACACATACAACTAAGCTGTTTGAGGCTAATGTGAGAGATTTTGAATATACTCAGCGTATTGCATTCATAAAAGCATTCACTGATAATGGAAGACAAAATTTAACTTTTTTAAAGGAGAAGACATGAGGAACTCCCAAAACTCCTTTTCAAATGAAAGAATAATAGCATTATAACATTCTTCTTTTTTTTTTGTTCAATACTGATAGGTATGATATTTAATATCGTTCACTCTAAAGAATCTTGAACTTAATATGTAAACAATACCCTTCAAACAAGTACATAATAATAATAATAAAGTGTTCATTTAGGCTACTGAAAGATAATGTAAAATCCTGATAATTCAGAGTTTCCATAGATAATTAGATATTCAACCCAAAGTACAAATAAACTGTCAATTGTTTCAATTCCTTTGCTATATATAACAGAAAATTGCTATCTTCCCACTCTATTGATTTCCGATACTGAACTGAATACAATACTTCTATTTAGCATATTCCTACTGGCTTATATTTGAATTAAAATAGTTACTTCCTCTAATAGATTCTACATTTGTCTCACCCTTCAACTACAATACCCATTGAGATCACTTAATGCATCGAACATTCACTAATGCTATTGCCTCTTTATCCTAAAATTGATAAATTCTACTGTCTCCTTTCATGATCTTCAATTTTTCTTCTCATGATTAAAAATATATATTGAAATAATTTTATGAATTATAACTTGAAGTATCAAATTAGTATATTTGTGAGTCAAACATGCTTTTATATATAACTATAATTTTTGTTAATTTGTTTTAGAAGAAACTTATATAGGAATAAAAAATTCAAATATTTTATGGGTGCCCATAAAAATATTCAAATATTTTAAACAGTGTCCTACTGTATTTCATGATATATTTTAATTAAACTGTAACAAAATTTAAATGATTTCTATCATAATATTGTTAATATCATTTGTGAATATTCATGAACGGAATTTACATAATTTAACTGCAATCAATTCAAATTTATTACCTGATTTTATGCATGTATGTATATTCACACATTTAAAAATGTGCGTGCAAACAGATACACACTCTGACAGCTTTGACTTTCTCTACCCCTAAATTCTGGCGCAACTTGTCCTTACTTGGAACTTGCGCCATTAAAACCAACCAACCAGACTACCCCTAAATTAAGTCATAAATAAGATTTTTCACAAGCAGAAAGCAAATATGTAATTTAAATTACCATAAATAGTGGTCCAACCAGTTTTTTTAAAGTCTCGAAAAACACTCACTATAAAAAAAACTATATTTGTTTACATTTATCACAATTGCATTTAATATTTATCAGAATTACTACTTAAACATTTAAATATTAAAATTATATAAGGAAAAAATATACGCATATTTTTTTATTAAATTTATCATAAAATGACACAATAAAAGCAATAAAACTAAATGAATGTTATGGTTATCATTTTAATCCTTATCGTTAACATTTTGCAGCACAATCATAATTTTATTTGAACATTCTAATTTTTTAACTATTGCGTATAAATCTGTTTTAGAAAATACAGAATAGAAATTTTTTTAAAACATTTTTTATTCACGTCTGATTCCTTGGAATTATGACCAGAATTTCGTGTCGGGTATTTTCCCAACAAATTCGTGAATATTTCTGCTCTAGCCATACACTAGTCTTCTCCACAGAAACTAAACAAGTCGAATTTTAAACTTTCTTGAATAGATAGTTATCTTGTCCTTTGGGTGGTAACAAAAATGAAAACTATCAACTTTAAGCTTAAATTCAATTTGAGTTTTTCGGGGAATAGTCTGCAGCTGAAGCAAATAGCTTTCGTGACAGTTGTGCCAAGTGCATGTTATAAAGCATCAATCCTTTTACCACGTGTATTTGATGTTTGAAAAATTATGCTTCTTTATTTTTCATGAAAACTATTTCAAATATATGTCCCGCATATATTTTTAAAAGCTCTCTAAATTTTGGAATTGAAACTATTATTTGTCATTTTTTTTTACTTGAAGTTGTTTAAAGTGCTAAACTTTGAGTTATCCCATCATGAAGCTTCTCGTATAAGAGTTAAAAATTTTTTAGTCTAGCTTTTTGAGTGAATATACAAAATTTATATATTTAAAACCTCTGATAATACTATATCCTAAATTCCTCTGAGTGCTAATATAAAAATGTTATTTTATAAACAGATTTTTGAAGTGTTATATAATTGTTTAAAGTAATTTAATAGTGAATGTGTGATGATTTTTGTTTAATTAGTCTAAATTTACTAACAAAAACTTCAATGTTTTTTTTAAATAGGGAAGACATTTATAAGCGTACGAAACTTTCTTAGTCTAATCTAAGTTATATGTATGATAATGTAGCACAGTTGAATCGTTAAGAAACATCAACATATCATTAAAAATATAAGAAAAATAATTGAAAATTAGTGTGAATTTAAAACTTTCTTCAATTGAATTCTGGTACAGATAAAATTTAATATAACTTATTCCCAAAAAAATTATTAAATTAGTAAAGAAATATTTGAGAACAATTCTGGAATCAAATTCAAAATAAACTCTTGTAAATTAAAATTCCTTAATGTCATTTGTCAGTAATATACTTAATAGTCACAATATACTGTATTGTGAAATTGAATTATAAACTGATGAAATATTCATTCAAGAAAATTTGGAGTCTGATTTGGTTCTGTGAGTTTCTGAATAAACTTATTTTTAAAACTGAAACTTAACTATAATTTTTTTAGTAATTTATGTTAAATATTTTTTCTTTCAAAATGCTATTTGAGCACTATGCCTTATCTTCTTAAGCTTAGTAAATAGTGAAGTATGCTGACTAGAAGCCTTCAGTTGGTGACAGCTGAAAAGGTCTTGCTGCCATAATAACATTCAAACATGTCTTGTATCAAACAATGTCAAAGAAAGAAAATATATTATCATGCTTTATCCTGATGATGGAAGATTCAATATGATAAAGATGAAGAAACCTATATCTAATGGTATCTCATTTAAATTAATAAATCAGTATGATTATATTGAAAAAGTGCTGTCAATCTATGCTCCCTACAAAAGTGTTGAAACAGATACGCCATTACAGTACTCTATATTAATTTGAGATTTATGTCAAAATTCTATGTATTTCTATTCCTATAATCACAAAATTAAAATCTTTCTTGTTTCACAAAATCAAGGTAGACGAATCTAAGATTCCAGTACTGCGCGTTCTTGTTGTTTCATACATCACTGAATTTTATATACCAATACTTTATTTAATAATACAAAGACGGTGAGTTAACGACGTGTTTGTTTAATTTTTTGGGAATATGCTATTACATGTCTTATTTCTGTGTTGTGATGAGTAGTAGTTGATAATACATGGGATGCCAAATACTCATACTTTATTGACAATCATATGTTCCACATTTTACTGACAAAAACTGATATATTTTACTAACATTGGTTTCTCATTTTATTGTTAACGCAAGCAATACTAATGTACTTGTTTAAAACACAACTCTGCAGCTAACAAATCAATTTCTTTCAAAACTTACCAGTAAATTACCCGCTTATACGAAATAACGAAGTTCTTTTCCAGGTATTTTTTATGAAATTTCTCAATTATTTTTTTACGTATATTATTAGAGATACTACAACTGCATGTTTTGCAGAAAATCATTGTAAAGCTAAACATCTGCGTTTCCCAGAAATTTCTATCAATCATTCGCGTTAAACTTATGTTTAACATGAATAGCATGTCCTTTTCCTAGTGAGGCAATTTTTATTGAAAGTTTAAGGAATTGGGTTTACAAAAATTTTGTTTAATTCAATGCAAGAGGAAATTTAAAAGTATTATTTTAAATTTCTATAACTAACTATCAGAATATCTCTCTAACACGCAACAAGTAAATGTTAATTTTCCACCGCTATAACGTATTTATATAAGTTCATATAGGAATAAAAATGTAGTTATTATGAAGGACATTAAATTTATACAAAAATGAAACTCGCGTATAAATTTACACGTAGCAATACACAATACTATTCTAATTAATGTTCTTATAAATAAACGAAATTGAAATAACTGTTCATACAATAACTGTTCAAATAATTATTCATTCCATTTATAGGTCCCTAATGCAAATTTCTTATAACAAAGCATTCTAAAAACTATCATGCTAATTTGTGATGAACCCTAGCATTACAGAAAAACAAGCTGATATAAAACTGATGTATATGAAAATGAAATGTGCCGGCAAAAGTATCAGATAACAATATATTCATGAAAATAGATTTTATGTTATTTTTCAATTGAAGATGTTGGTCAATAAATTAATTTCTCGATACACCCATGGCGTATAGTGAAAGAAACAATTTACTTTTGTTTTGTGTGTGTGTGTGTGTGTGTGTGTGTGTGTGTGTGTGTGTGTGTGTGT
>JAPDSC010163045.1:30898-48817 GCA_026290005.1 Latrodectus geometricus
TTTTATTGTTATGTTGTTTTATTGTTATTTAAAATAAATATGTAATTCTCCAAAATAATTTGCAAATTTAGAATTATCTCTTCTTGTTATCCAATGCGAAAAGAAAAGAAAATGCTACTCATAATTTTCATTTATTTCTTCCAATGAAATTAAATAAGAAAATCTTCATTAGAATTAATTATAAAGCTCAAAATTTTAAGATCCTTAGTCTTATAATTTTAAGTCTTGTGAATTAGTAGAATATATAGAAGTTATTTATTTTTGCTGTGCAAACAAATTTGGATATAAGTTAAAAAAAGGATTCGAGAAACTGATTTTCATGTCTGAACATTCCTTAATTATAAAATTGATATCCAGAATAACATCCTAATTTTAAAATTTATAATTTCCAACAAAGTAAAACATTCAAACATTAAATATGGACTGTCTTTGCCATTCAAAAAACAATGCAGCAGATTTTAACTGCTTTAAAGTAAAACATCTCTAGCCATAAATGTACTTTTCAGTCTATGTCTAAGTGAAGAGAAAATATTTCAAACATCAATATATAACTCTCATATTTTCGGCTGTTAATTCTTAGCTGCATCAATTGCTCTTCATCTTTTAGCCACTGTTTATGGGCTAATTTCTAACATATTTTATAACATATATACCTCTAATCCTCTAATTTTATAACATATTTTATTAAATTTAATTATATGCTGTTACTTTTCGTTGTCATAGTATTAAACTGTCGCAAATAGTTCCGAAAAGTACTATGATTCATAGAAACAAAATACAATTATTTGAATTTTCTTTATCTTCCATGTCTTTTATACTATTTTGATTTTGTTCTTCAGGTACTAATGTATTTCAGATCATTGATTTTAAACTGTTCATTAGAATATCAAGAAAAAATTTCAGTACTTATAATGATACTTTTTTAGCTGTAAAGTCTCATCAAAAAATTTATAAAAAATATTTTGTCTTGTATATTGTGTAAGTAGAAAATGTATAATAAATTGACATAATTTTGTGTGTTTTTAAATAAGTTTTATCCAAATATTTAATTCTTTTGTTCTTTATTTATAAAACTTTGCTTAAATTTGATATGTTTAAATTTTTTAAAAAAAGATTATTATAACATTGGTTTTACAAAATTTTAAATAAATTTGCTTTTAATTATTTAAATTTTCGCTTGTATGTATTTATAATTGCGTAATATATTAATATATAAAACATGAAAGAAAGAATTTTAAATTATAATATTATTTTATATTCATTATAATTAATATATTATATTAAGAAAAAGTTTAAAACTATCTTAATTTGGGAAGAATTTGCCTGCGTTAAAAATCAGTTGGCTTTAACATCCGTCTGCAAAATAATCCGTCACGTAAAATTAAAACACAAGTATTCAACGCTAATACGATAGTAGTTCGAGGCTTTATTAAGCAACTCTTGGAAATATTGGTGCTGATTACGATAAAATCTAATAAACACATATTAATTTGAACAACTCATAAATTTGCTTACATTTGTAAAATGAATAACAAATCTTACAATACGAAATTTTCTGAATTGATTATTGGGAAGAATTCTGTCTCTCTTCTATCTTTCCTGTTTTTGTAACTAAATTTTGTGTATAAAACTTCTACATATACAACTAAATTGATAGTTAAATAAAAAATACCAAAAATTTTATTTAATTACAATTTAATTATAAAAAATTACGTATATTAAAATTAGTGCTGCATGTTAAGTTTATTTCACATGACAAATGAATTAGATTCATTTTTGTGCTGCAAATCTTATAACAAATTTCTGAAACTTGGTCAGTTTAAGCTAAAATTCGCATGTTTATCTGTAAATTAATATTGAACTTTAATTTTTGAACAAAAACTTGTTTATAACTCTCACTAACTATAACATCATGAAAAATTGTGATTTTCAACATATCTTTCAATCAATATCTTTAATAATCATTTTTTCTAAATTTCTAACTACAGTGAAAAAGTAAACTTTATCATGATGAATTTAAGGAATATATTAAGTATACAGTTTCTAAGAAGTCTGAAATATTAAGAAGGGATGAATTGAAGCACTATACTTGAAATAGAAACTACAATTGAAAAAAAAACTTCTAAACTTGTTATAGTTTAAATTTGCCTAATGAACTAGCAAATAAATGTCTACCACCATTACTTCAGTTCAACGGTTTGTTAGATAACACTTTCCTCACCAATTTTCTTTTGTAACCTGATCCAATAATTTTGGATGTTGATTTTTATAGCATTATTTTTACTAACACAATAAAGTAATTTATGAATCTTTGTATAGAATCCATATACCATAACGACAGACATAAAATATATGATTTTTCATTATCAAACATTTTAAAACAAGATTCTTATTCCAAAATAGTATTTATTTTTTATTCCCTTTTCAGAAATAAAATATTGTTTTTTGCAAAACAAATATCAAATTTCAATTCAGTCGAATAGTGTATCTACTCAAATCAGTAAAATGAGATTTCCTAACAACTGAAACTTTTTCTTGTTAATAGAAAAAAAAATTATAAATAAGTTAACTTAAGTCTCAAATGAAAGCAATTATTTTAACATCAATTGCTGAATCTTTCACCTATCATTCTTATCACCTATAATTTTTAGTATCGCTTACGTTTGACTTAGTCTCATGAATAAAGAAACAAAAATGCAATCCTTTCGTTTATTTTAATCAATTATTCGTACACCTTAGAATAAATATTCTTATTTATTCATTATTATAAGCTTAACTGCTATGAATTATTCCATTTATTTTGATTATCTATTTCCTAAAATAGCAGCTACTGCTTTAATTATCCTTCTTATTTCAACACTAGAGCATCTGATTGAATAGATGAGTAATAATCTCCCTTTTCATATATGCACTTTTCCTTAATGCCCCCCATTATACAATTACAAGAGGATTACTTTTAAGAAGCTCATATTTCTATCCAAGCCTCTTTACATAATTAGATGCTTTGCATTAAACAAAGTTTCATTCTTTGCTCTTCACTGCTTTGAAAGTAATTGCCTGTAATATTTTTTTCAACAGAATTTAAACAAATGCACTTGTTGAGAAGCTTCTTTTCTGAAAATTAACTTCATTGTTATTATCAATTACACATGACCTAAGAGAAAAATAGGTTTTATAAGCAATTTAAATTTAAGATACTTTTAGAACCCCAATTGTAACGCAGTGTCATTTAAGTGTAGTAAATAAATAAAAAATCCATAAATGTATGAAACAAAATTTGATAATATTATTTATTTTGCAAATTAAAGTTCTAAATAAAATGCTGCTGGTAATGATAAATGTATTATGGTAAGCATTGTTGTGTGTGTGAGAGAAAAAATGCATTGTTGAGAAAAAATATTTTATAGGTTCAAATGAATCAATATAATTAAAAGTTAATTAAAACTACAAAATATTTTCTTTTTAAATCTAATTGCAAAGAAAAATCTTCCTTTTAAAATATATTCAATGAATTTACCTTTATAGGATGAAACCTAAACCTGGTTTTGAAATTTAAATAAATAGCATTTTACAGATTCAAATAAATAGTACAAAATTGTTAAAAGTAATTTTACCCTTTTTATTTCATATAAGCAATAAATGTTAATTCATATTTTTAAAGTTATAGAAATTTTAAACAAAAATTATTATTGTAAAACAATAATGTGCTCTTTTTATTTTCAAATTTTCCTTGAATTTAAAAGCATATGTCATAAAATGTGTGCGTGTGTGGTTTCGATACTTTACATTAAATATCCTTATATTAAATTAAAAATAAATTAGCAACAAAATTTAAAAAAAATAAGATCTGCATGATTCCTTTTTGCATTTAAGTATGGTTGAAAATACAAGGTAATTGCAGTTAAAGTGCAGTCCCAAAAGCCTGTAGAAAAACAGCAGTCGGCAATTTTTATTTAAAAGAATAAAATATATCACGAGTGTTACCAAATACAATACAGATATTTGTTTTTTTAATTTTTCTTCGCTTTTTAAATTAAAGCAACATTTTCTCATTTAGGCATGTTGTATATAGTATTTATATTTCATTGTACATATCTATATTGTGTATAAAAATTTCGTGTACAAACGTAAAAGAGGTGGTAAAAAATATAGATAGAAACCATACAAAAGAGTGATCAAAAAATGTTTCTATGCGCATGCACAATAACTGACAAGGCTAGTACTAAAGGCTTTTTCATTACAAATGCGGACTGAGTTCAATAAATACGAAACTTTTCACAAATTTGACGGCATCCACTTCATATTTTATTCAGCCAACAATGCATACTTTTGCTGTTCAATTTTATGAGACAAAACATCCAAGTAGATACCTATCATATCATTGAATGTTCGCTGATGTGCATCAGAACGTTGCAGAAATAGATTACTTACAGCCTTGAGGCATGATTATGTGTGGCGTGAATAGAAATAACACCCATTTTCGAAAAATGTGTTTGAATGGTGTGCACCGAAATCGATGATGTGGCATCAGTATACAAACACTTCCTGATACAAATGAAACTTTTCAATCAATACCTCATTGTGTACCTCAAGGAAAAGCTTTTAAGCCCTTTCATTTTCCAGATCTCAGTTATTGTTGCAGTTGGTCACGAAGGTCATATCGTGCTGTCAGTCCATGAGTAATTTTCCAGTTTTGTTATAATCAAAATAACCTTTTTAATAGAAGAAGTGTTAATAACGCACAAAATAAGGGGCCTTAGACACATAGAGCTCGATCACCAAACTTACAAAACGCTATTCTGTATGTGGGCTGATAGCAAATAAAAAAAATTAGTTGTGAGCTATACATCTTAAAAACTAGCCAGAATATATGTAAATATTTACTCTTATTTTGAGGAATAGCTCCGTAAATAACAAACAATATCCTCACCTTTGTTAGGACTATTATGTAATTTTAACTTGATGTTGTACCGTAGCATTATGTAAGGTGCTAGCATGATTTTATCGTACAGACTTCTGGAATAAATTGGAATGGGAGTGACAGTTCCATCTCTTGATCTTCCAAAGCAACTGATCTATAATTATTTTCTGGTTAATTTTTCTCTAAAATACCATAAAAATGCGCATAACTCACATTTAAAAGCAATAATGGAACTGTAGCTGGAATCTCCAATTTTGTTGCTGTCATCAGTGAAATGTCAGATATCTTCTAAAATGCTCCCTAATCCATATCACTAATATGCCGCATGTGCATTACTGTCAATAGGAAAAATCCTATCAATGGCCAATAAAAGAACTAATATTATATACATGCACATATTTGAAAACACACACATTCATATGCACTACTGGCCATTAAAATTGCAACACCAAGAAGGCGACATGCTACAGACGTGAAATTTATACGAAAGGAAGAAGGTGCTGAGATATGCAAATGATTAGCTTTTCAGCGAATTCAGACAAAGCAGGCGCCAGTAGCGACCCCTACATTGTGTTTAAATGAGGAAATTGTTCGGCCGGTTCCTCATACACAAATTGCATTTGAACGTTGTTGCCTAATGAAAAGTTGTTGTCATGCCTCGTGTAAGAAGGAGAAATGCGTACCAGCACGTTTCTGACTTTGATAAAGGTCGAATTGTAACGTACTGGGATTGTGGTTTATCTTATCGCAGTATTGCTGCTCGCGTCGGTTGAGATCCAATGACTGTTAGCAGAATATGGAATCGATGGGTTCAGGACGGTAATACGGAACGCCATGCGGGATCTTAACGGCCACCTATCACTAGCAGCCGAGAAGACAGGCATATTATCCGCATGGCCGTAATGGATCGTGCAACCACGTCACGAACCGTGAGACAAGAAACGGGGTCGTTTGGAAGACAACAAGTGTCTGCACGAACAGTTCGACGACGTTTGCAGTAGCATGGACTCTCAGCTCGGAGACCATGGCTGCGGCTTCCCTTGACGCTGCGTCATAGACAAGAGCACCTTCAATGGTGTATTCAACGACGAACTTGGGCGCACGAATGGCCAGACGTCATCTTTTCAGATGAATCCAGGTTCTGCGTACAGCATCATGATGGTCGCATCCGTGCTTGGCGGCATCATGGTGAAAGCACACTGGCAGAGTTCATTCGTCATCGTCATACTGGCCCATCACCTGGCGTGATGGTATGGGTTGCCACTGGATACACGTCTCGGTCACCTCTTGTTCGCATTAACGGTACTTTGAACATTGCACGTTACATTTCTGGTGTGTTATGACCCTTGGCTTTACCCTTTATTCGAGCCCTGCGAAACCCTACGTTTCAGCAGGATAATGCCCGAACGTATGTTGCCGGTATTGTACGGACCTTCCTTGATACGGAACATGTTCGGCTGTTGGCCTGGCCAGCACGTTCTCCAGATCTTTCACCAATAGAAAACGTCTGGTCAATGGTTGCCGAGCGACTGGCTCGTCACCAAACGCCAATCACTACGGTTGATGAACTGTGGCAGCGTGTTGAAGCTGCATGGGCATCTGTACTTGTAAATATATGCAATCCAATCTCTGTTTCACTCAATGCCCAGGCGTATAACTGCTGTTATTACTGCCAGAGGTGGTTGTTCTGGGTACTGATTTCTCGGGATCTATCCAGCCAAATTTTTTGAAAATTTAATCACTTGTTATTTCTAGTATAATATATTTGTCCAATAAATATCATTTTGTTATCTGCATTTCTTCCTGATGTAGCAATTTTAAGAATATAATTAATCAAATATTAAGAATATAATTAAATTATATATTTGCGTTGCTAATAACATTTTAAAAAATGCAATTTAAATTCAAATTTACATAATAATTAAGGATTTTTTTGACAGTCAAAATAAAGGAGATATATTTACTTTAATTACGTTTGTTTATAATAAAAATATTTTTAAAGTACTTCATTGTGTTAGAGTTAAATTTGTGTTAATTAAAGCTACCTAATCAATCGTAAATTTAATTTGCAAATACATACTTTTTTCTTTATTACAATAATTCTTTTATTTTCATCGACTATAAATTTATTTAAACGTATGTGGAAAATTAACTTGAAAAGACTATTATAATCAAATGAAACGCATGAAATTTGTTTTCTTTGTTTTGTAAGTCAATTTTGAAACAATGCTATTATTTTCTGAAGAAGGTTCAAAATAACTCATTTAAATTCAATAAATGAACAAACTATTTTTGAAATTAATGAGATATTTTTTAGAATTCTCTCATTAAAAAGACTTACATTGTATTGTTTCAATTGTTTTAATCGCATTACTGGTAAACACCAGATTTTTCACACAATAATGATCTTGGATTTATAAAAATGTTGCTTGTAAAAAAACAAAACGTTAAACGATTGGAAAATTAAATCGTTAATTTCTAGAGTAATAGTTGTTTTTTACTACATTTTGTAAAATTAAATAATGAGAAACAAAAACATGGGACATATTTTATAAAAATATCAATTATTTTGTTAAATAATTTAACTGTTTTTAATTATCTAATTAAATAGTGCAAAAGTCCTTAAATATGAAAGGTTATCTTGGTAGTTATCTGTAAAAACTATTGAACCAATTTAGAAATAAATTAATAAGTATATTGTTCTAGCTTGAAATATTTTAGAAGTTTGTAACATTTGTTTTATGAATACTATGTTTAATTATTTCTTTTTCAAATTATTCAATTTTTATTTCTTACTTTAAAATACACATGGTTTATATAATTAATTTGCCAGTTATGCATACGCCGTGCATTAAGCCATTACTTTATGAAAAAAAAATTTTTTATGTAAAACGTGTAATCACTTGTATTAACTAACAGTTAAAAATTTTATTTTAAATTTTTCAAATATTCCATGAATTTTTTTATCCAAAAAACCCAATTTTAAATTTTTACATTAAGCTCTTTAAACTACCTGCTATTAAAAAGAAGATAACAGTATGTAGAAATATAAATATATGTAACCTTAAGTGATATGATATTATACATTTTTCCTAAATATATTACATTTAAAAAATATCATTGAAATTTTAAGACAATTTCTAAGAAAAACATTGCAAGTACCTATTTTATTATTTAAAAAAATAATTAATGATGTATATCAATATTTTTATTTAAGTTATTTTGATGCATATAAAAATAAATGCCACTATTATGAAAAAATTATTAATTACTCAAATTATTAAATTAAAGTTCTTTATTTTGTGTTTATGTTAGTACATGCGGTGCCATTAGACTAACTTCTCAATGTTTTCCTAGCATTATCAATAAATATATCCCATGACCTGTATAATATATCAAATAAATTATAAACTTTTTATAAGAATTCCATATGGAAAATAAACATTTTTAAAATTGAATTCTAATAATTTATAAAATTAATCTTAATTATTCTAAATAATTTCTAAAATAAAATCTAAAATTTTAATAATTTCTGCAGTGAAATTGGTTACATTTATTATAACACAGAAAATCCCTCTTCAAATTCAAATATACCAGCTCTTTCCTTAATAACTTTAAATGATTTATGATTGAAGAAATATTCTGCTTCAACTTTCAATTTTTATTAAAAGTACTATAACCGTCTTTTAAAATTTAAACGCGTTAACATTTTCTTCTGTTTCCTATAGGCATGTATAAACACAATTTCTAATTTTCAAATGCGAAGATCTTATTAAATATTAATATCCAAATACTTCATTCTCCCTCCTTGAATATAAATGCTATCCATATAACACAAAAGCTTAAATTTTATTTGTATAGACAGATGCATTTTCAACTTATATAGTTAATAAACATAAAAAAAATCTTGGAATGTGACACAAGATTATTATATGATATACACATCATATGGCAAATTATACTTTTTAATAATTTCATATAGTGATGATTGATCTTATGAAAAAAATGTTCTTTCACTAAAAACATTTTTTTTTCAGAATATTTAAATTAAAAAAAATACTTTATTTAATTTTATATTCAAAAACAAATTAAAAGCATATTTTGATTATTAATTGTCTTTAATAGAAAAAAACTAAATGATTTCATTTATTTAGAAATATATTTTTAAGCATTAACTTAGTCTTTTAAAGAAATATATGATCTTTCGCTCTAAATAAAGTGAAAAATTTAAGAACAATACCCTAAGATATTTCTGCTGTTAGAAATCATTCACCTTAAAATATCATCATTGTTGGTAAAATTTTCTGCTATGTAGTCCAATTTAAGAAGTATATACACATACTTAAAAATATCTAAAATAGCTACATTTCAATGTTTATAAATGAAACTAACATATATATTTCTTTATAGAACACCCTTCGTGACAGAAATCACATCTTCTGTTTGAAATAGAATGCAGTATTTTTTGTTCAAAAGTTCTTGATCTACAAAATCACGAAAAGACGTCACGAATACATCAGGGCTCAAGCAAATACTGAACTTTTACAGAATCTAAACAAGTTGGATATTGAATTTCCGTGACTAGATAGTTATGTTGTACTTTGGACATTTGCGTCTTCAACTGGACTACCCTTTGGTCCCAAATTCAATTTGAGTTTTCCATAGGACAGTCAATGATCTTAAAACAAATAGTTTTCGTGACAAGTGTGCGAAATATTTGCTGTAATGTATCCATATTCTTATATTTTTTCTAATGCTTCTTTTATTTTGTTTACTGCAAATGAGCTAAATAATGTAGTCTTTTCATCTTTATCAAATTATATTTGCATAAAATATATGTACCAAATAATATCCCTGAATTGTTTTGATATATTCTTAATAAAATACTTCAACATACCATATAAAGTTTTTTCATGGATTGATAAACGTAACTTATTCAGCTGGTTCTACTTGTTTATATCATTTTATATTGGTATCTATGACTTTTATTAATTTTTATGCCCATTTTCTTTAATAAAATTTGAAATATATTGTTTGTGAATGTAAATAATAAAACAATTTATCTAGAGAAAATTTAAAGCATTACTTAATATCTTAAACTTTATAATCATTACTTACAATGAATTGATGCCTGAAAAAGTAAAAAACAATAGATGATAGTTATACCCAAACGTCATTGCTTAAATCACTGATTTAATCAATAAAATAAGTATTACTAATTTTGTCTAAACTAACTAAGAATATTTAAAAATTTCATGAGAAAAATATCTTTAACTGACATTAGGGACTTAGCCTTTAAAGTTATAATTTCATATTTAGTGATTTGGTTTCGAATACAAGAAAAAATTCATAATTGCTTAAAGTTTTGTGAGGTTTTCTTAAGATTCAGAACTGTTTTTCTCTTTTAAACTAAGTACAAAAAAGCTAATAAAAAATGTTCTCATAAATTTTCACTTCTTTTGCAATGTACAAGTTAAGCACAAATTAATATATAAATATAAAAAAATTACATATCAAACCATTCCCATTTTGTAATTTAGTTCAAATTTTCTATTTCAAAAGATTTTATGAACGCCAGGTTAAACAAAATTAGATTAAATAACTTTCAACATCAAAGAAATGACTATTTAAAATTTAATCCATTAATCAAACATACTATTTTATTTTTAATAGTATATACTCAAATAAATAACAGTCGATAAATTTTAAAAGCTTATAATTACAAAACTACTTGCCAAAAATTAAAAAACAAGTTTTGGATTTTCAACTAAATAAATCAGTTGCCAATGGGGTGACTAATATTTTTTTAAGAAAAGAAAGTAAAAAATGTCGGTTTGGAAATTAAACGTTCAATTTTATATTTTGGATATTATACAAAACCACATTATCACAACAAAAAATAAAGTAAATAAAATATTCTATTGCAAAGACAAACACACTGAAAGCTAAGGAAATAAAATAAAAATGGCCTCGATGTCTGACCGAGATTCTGAAGGAAAAGGAAAGAAGGAGAGTTCCAATACTTGTCCCCGTCCTTGATCTCCAGTGATTGTCACCAATGCCTAAGCTCCTGCAGAAGACTATGTGTTATTGATCGCCATTTGATTTGTGCCGATAGTCCACAGGCGGTACTTAGGGTTTTGTTTTCGTCCTTGATGTCTTACACTGGAGTGATTAGTTGTTCCGCAAATAAAAAAAAAACAAGCAGTGCAGCAAGCTGTTGCTTGCAATGAAGATGTCAAAGTCAGATCTGCTTGAAATGTATTTAATGAAAATACGTAACATAAATAAATATTTTTTTATGAAATTTTATCTTAAAAGATTTAAATAAATTGCGATATCATTTTATGCTGTTACGTAAACTGTGTTTATAAAATTCTTATCAAGCAGTAAATAAGGTAAAACTCACAGCAAGAGATACTTGTCTTTTGATGGAGCGCATCAAAAAGCATAAAATGTGCCATAAAACTATTGTATTTTTTGATGAAACTGTGCAGCAGTATGAATGATAAATTCAAAAATAAATACAAAATAAATCTTATAATGATAAATTTTGCCTATCCGCTTGCTGCAGAAATATAAAATTTAGATCAAAGTTACAAATTTCTATAAAGAGGAATAATACTGTTTTAAAATCTAAAATAATGAGTTTAGTAGAATTTAACAACTCTTAAAGTCATATTATAATCAATAATAGTTAAAGAACTGATTATTCATAAAGTATTTAACTTTTAGAATAATAGTAGTAAGGCATCAATAAAAATACCAAAGAAAATTTCAAATTTTGGGTTCTTCATCTTCATCATCACTGACAGACAAAGAAATTTGATTACAGATGTAACAAAGAATAAATAGTTAGATTTATTCTTTGTTACATCTGTAATCAAATTTCTTTGTCTGACAGTGATAATGAAGATGAAGAACCCAAAATTTGAAAATTTCTTTTGTATTTTTATTGATGCCTTACTACTATTATTCTAAAAGTTAAATACTTTATGAATAATCAGTTCTTTAACTATTATTGATTATAATAATAAACTAGAAAAATTAACTAAACCTAGCAATGTGTTGAAGATTATGTTTACACACACACATAGTTTATTTGAATTAAAATTCGTTTTAAAAATCAATTAAAAATGGAAAAATTGTGAAATAAGTGTAATTTAATAAAAATTGTGTATTTTAGGCAAAAACCCTTCATAAAAAATTCGTATTATCAATAGGAACATATCAAGTCAAAATGATTTATAGAGTAAAATACAAACGAGTTTTTCACCTTAAAAAAGGTGAAACAAGATATAAACATGGTTAAAAAGAATTTAAAATATTCATACTTAGATTTAGATATCATTATAAAAAAACACAAAAATAGGAGAGTAAAAATCAAGAAAAATTAAAAAAAAAGTAAGCAATTTTAATAATATTATTAAACTTATACTTTTAATTTTATATTTAAAGTTCATATTCAGTTTACTAGTTTTCTTAATAACACTTCAATTTACTAGTTTTCTTTTACTCAGAGTTTGAAATGTCATGCCAACACACACACACACACATATTGCCTTTTTTATATAAATTTTTTTAAAGGTATCAAAGAATTTTTTTTCTTTATTTGTATTCTAATTATTTCTTATCGATAACGTTATTTCATGATAATAAAGTAAGACCCGTGCACAGGAAATAGAAACGTTTGTGTGTAGGCAAACTATAGTGAGGAAAGTTCTTAAAAGAATAAATTAAAATGGCACGTCAATCAAAAGTTATTCTAAAAATATTTACTGAAGAAAAAGGCTATAGTTAAAATTTAACATAAAATTCAAAAATGTAACTATTGATCTGTGAAAAATTTTTTTTAAAAATTCTATTCACTTTTACTTGCACTTACATTCATGTTCAATAAATCCTTCAAAAATGTGTTTCCAAATATAAAGCGAATATGTTCAACAGAATATTTCTTTCATGAAAGTGTATTTCATTTCTTATACAACATTTTCCATTATTCTTCAATTTTTTATACATAAAATATAAATAATTCACTTTGGGATGAAATGTTTCCATTCTCCGAAATAGTAAATTTAGTTCTGCATCATTTCATCAATTGATGACAATGAAATACCTACTTTTTGTGCAAATGCACCTATTGGAGTAAAAATCTTTCGCAGTTTCTTCTTTTCAAAAAGTTTGATATAGCGCTTTGTATATTAAACGTTTTCTCCAATATAAAATGTGCACGTATTTATAAAAATATTTAGGTGTGAATAATTT
This sequence comes from Latrodectus geometricus, assembly GCA_026290005.1. Lineage (NCBI taxonomy): Eukaryota > Metazoa > Arthropoda > Arachnida > Araneae > Theridiidae > Latrodectus > Latrodectus geometricus. The sequence continues at coordinate 44,085 of JAPDSC010163045.1, forward strand.
AATGTCATAAAACTCCAAAGAAAAAATTGTTTGTCAATTTATAATTTAGCTATAAACAAATGGATTATTTTAAATCTTTAATTTATAATTTAATTTAATAATGATAAATTTAATTATTATTTCGCATTAAATTAATGTCCATAATTTTTATAATTTTTTATGTGCATTTTAGGGAAAGAGAACTTAAATTTTACCTACAAATCAGCATATTTTTATTAATTTGTGTTAAACACTTCTAAATTAGTTCAGGAGCTCATAATTAGCATAACTTTCTTAATTAGTTGAAATGCAATTACTTAACTAGTAGATTACTTTATTTCTTTCAAATAGAATTATGTAGTTTGCATTACTAAAAAGTAAATAAGAATAATGCTTTGATCTGCACTTACGCAACTATCCTTACAAAAATGAGAATAAAATAAATATTTATCTTAAGATAACATTTTTTTCTTTGCTCAGTAATCAACATATTTGGATTTCTCTAGAGAAAGGTCTAATAGCTGCCTAACCACATACACTATCTGTTTTCCTAAGATCTAGCTCGTCCAACACCAAACAACAGGAAAAGACTCATTTTTCTTCAGAATAAACATTCACCAAAGTAATAAGATTACCTTAAAATCCCTTCGAATTAGAACAGTTTTAGGGAAGGAGGAAGGGAAAATATTTTCCTTTGGGTCGGGTATGTTATGCATCACTCGATGCTTCGGTTGCTATTCCTGGCGTAAAGTTTGGTTTTAAACCACCTCATTTAAAAAATGCCGTCTCTAAAAGTTGTAGGGGGGGGGGAATCCTGTTCTTCAAAATTATCTTTTTTCGAAACCTAGAAAAAGAGGAAAATGCAATTTTTAAAAATGTTGTTTCATAATATTAATAAAAAATTGTTAAATATTTTCTTCATATTAAATTATATTAATTCATGTGGTATATTTCCCTTCTGTTATCACATATTATTTTTTAAGTGTTTTTACTTAGAATTAAGGAGAAATAAATAAATAAATGTTAGCATTTAATTTTCATGGAAAGTTCACAAAAATATTCATTAATTCTTTTTAATTAATAATCCTTTATAGATGAAAATGGGATAACTCAACAATGGCAACGTAAATCAAAAAGAAAGATATAGGAATTTAATGTAAAATTACTTCGATGCCATTCAGTATCTTTCCACTTTTCAGTGTGAACTTAATTTTTAAATTGCGTTATAGCTTAATATATTGAAATTTCAATGTCGTTTGAAAATTAAACTAATGAATTTCAAAAAATAATAAAAGCATTAACAGTAATTAACAAAAATGTTTTACATATTTTCTTTATACCAGCAATTTAAATGATGAAGAAACGTTTTTTAAAAAAACTTGATCTAAAAACGCTACTTCGAAGTCTATTATACAGTTAATTCATATGAGTTTAAATGTTTCATTTCGTCAATAGATCTATAAAAATTATTTTGGAAAATATAATTTGTAACAATTAATTACTGTAAAAATTGTAAATTAAAGTTTAGAATGAAAATATTTTACAATATTTTGAATGAATAATTCAAATATTTTGTATTCTTAAGATTTCAATATGTTCTCAGAGATTAAGAAACAGATCCATTTCTTGTATTTTAATAGTTAAATATATTTGTCACAAACACACACTTTACAAGGTAATTTTGTTTAACGAAATATTTTCTCATTCATAGTCGGAAATTATTTTTCTGATGATATTTTATGGTATTAGTTTAATGATGCTTTATTTAACTTTGATATAAAAGTAATAAATTTGTAAATTATTAGATATGATTTCATTAATTGATAAATATCTATATCATAAAATATTTTCAAATTTTTTGAAAATATTTTTCCTTTATTAAAATGTATTCCATTTAAGTACAAAATAAAAAGTAAATTTAAAAGATATTTTAAAATAAAACATTTTTATAAGAATGAAATACATATTAAAAACTGTATCTATTATAAATAATAAAATATTATAGTCATTTAGAGACTTTTAAAATAAGACTTCTTTTTTCATTAGATGGAAAAGACTTAATAACAGTTACGGCAATACACAACGGTAGTAAATTAGTATTATACCAATGATTTATAAACATGAAGAAATTTACCAAAGCAAATTATTACTTGTGTTAAATATATAAGAATACACCTTTAGCTTAACCCTGCAACTAATGTTAATAAAAAGCTGATAAGTACTAATAATTAATCTTTTTATTCATGGCTGATAGTTGGAAAACAAAATACCAAAAATGTTACGAAATAAATTTAGCACACTCTTTTATATTATAGAAACGTCATAATATCGTAACATTTGTAACTGATATATCAAAATAATAAGCATTCCTTTCTTCAAAAACAAATAGGATACATTCAATGATTTAATGAATCACATGCGAACTTAGATTTACTCATTATTTTGGAATATTTTTCGGGACATATGAAAACTATGTATTACATAATAAACAAATTAGACCATGTGGAAATTAAAACGTAAAATATATGATTCTATAATAAATATCAACAAATATTTCATTAACGCTTCTTACATGTATTGTATACATATGTCGCATGTGTGTTTGTGTACTCGTGCATTTGTGTACTGTTCAAAGCCATTATAGTATGTGATGATGAGATTTATGAGAATATTTTGATAATGATTTATGATGTATAGGTGCTTTAAGATCATAGAAAAAATTAAACGAGGAATGACTAATTTCTATTAAAGATATTTGTCGATAAACAAAACTGTCCAATTCATGTACATTATGCAAACAACAAAAAATGCGATTTTTCGATTAAAGATGAATTTTAAAAATAAATGTATGGCTTTTTCTGACAGAAAGCAATGTCTTGCGCCTACGAAGCACGCTTGCTAACCAATGGATTACCAATGAGAGATCGAGGTAATAATATTCGCTCTTATAGAAGACTATCGATGTGCTAAATTCTTTCTGGCAGTGATAAACTACCAGCAGTTCTTGCCTTTAGAATGTCCCAAACATTAATTGGGAGATTCATAACTAAGGATAATTGGTCCCACTTGATTTGTCTAAGAGAATAAGAGAAATCAAGATTACGAATTTAGCCAAGTTAGGTTTCTGGTGCATTAATCTCACAATCATAAAATTCAAGACATACCAATCTTCTTGATCTATTTTTAATGTAAAAATGCTATAGGCTGTATTGTATGTCTTATTTAAACTTCATAATTTTTCAATATAAATTATAATATGGATAGGAATAATAAATTTATTAAATACAAAAGAAAATTAAAAATAATTTCTTGTATTTCATATTTTTATGTAAATTGTTTATTATAAGATTGTTTTACATTCAATATATGACTTCAAATTGTTTTTGGTAAAGTATATATCTAATCCACTGCAGATAAAATATTTATTAATATTATCAAATTTTAAACTATATATATATGTAAAAGTAAAGCCACATCATCTAATAATGAATAATAGTAATCTTATTAAGCAAGAAATGGTGAGGAAAAATAAATTTGAATAAGTCTTGATGATTCTAAAAATTTATCTGAACTAAATTCATAGAAATTTCTGGGAAAACCTTATTCACTTCACTTCTTTAGCTTAGTTATAAAAATGATGAAATTTAGAAAATGAGATATCACAGAAGTAATAAGAGAATCAGAAAGTTTTAACAACATTCAACAAACATGAAAGAAAACTTTTCTCATTTGGAGAAAGAGGGAAGAAATATTTTCCAGAATTTTTTAGTCTTGATCTTATTTATAAATAGTCACAACGTAATTATTATAAATGAGTTTAGTTTGACTTTGTAGTTGGGATGTAGAAAATTTCAACTTAAATAAATAAATATTTTGCAAAACGGTTATTTTTTATCAAGCAGTAATTTTTCTACTGTTTGAGTTTTTGAATAATAAATTGAAATATTTCTTACAGGGGGAATTTAGTTAGTTCAATCTCTGAGTTCTTGTAATACAATTCAAATTGACCGAATCTTATATAGAACAATAAAAGGAAATTGGTAATAGTTAAAATTTTTTTACAATTAAAAATTATGGTTAAATATTATTTAACTTCAATTCATTTATATTTTTCTTTTAATAACAAAAATATTTTCAATGTTTTAAACTTTGAATCATTATAGTCTTCACCAAATTCATATGAAGTAGAAGTTTTGTTGAAAGTTTGTTTTAAGCAGAGACCTTTAATGGTATTTTATCTTAGTTATTCTAGAATTTCTAATTTGTATTCATTTACAGTATAGTTATTGTACACAAGGCCTTTTTTTATTTCTAATACTTGGCTAATTATGATATTCGGTCTATTTAACACTACAAGGTGCGGAAATGATGGTAACTTATAAAGTGGTTCACTTTATGGGTGTGCCATTATTGTCCCGAAAGGGGGAGGGTCTTCGTAAATTAGAAGCAGGGCGAAGTAGAAGACAGAAATCTTTGAAGTTGACTTGGGTTGCCACACTCAGAAGTATCATTTCATATGGACGACATTGCAACCACGATATATTTTACTTGCCCCAGACACCATTGGTGAACACAACGGATATTCATTCAAGGTGGGATTCATACCAATTACTTTTGAACAAAGAGTGAAGCCCTAACCAAACAAGCAACCAACCAAGAAACAAAAAAGCCAAACAGAAAACTCTTTTAACACAAGATACAAAAACTGAAATAATTAAAATGAGCTTTGATTACTTCGACAATAACATGGAAAA
>JAPDSC010163053.1:0-10972 GCA_026290005.1 Latrodectus geometricus
AAATTGTATAATTTAAAAAGACTGCATCAATTGAAGTCAGCTATATTTTCTAAAATAAATATTTAAATAAAACAGTATTTTATTTGCCAAAATAAAATATTGAGTTATTTTTGCACTGCGAAATATTTTTTAAAATCCTGGTGTTACATAAATATAAGACGACTTAAGTTTTTAATCGAAATCATTTGAGTTTTCAAAATCATATATAAATTTTAACCATAAATTACAAAAAAGTGCAAATTGTAATATTATAATGCAAATAACAATTTAATTTGTACTTAGGAGGAAATTTATAATGTTGCATTGAAAAGAATTATCTTAGTGAGAATTCTCACTAAGATAATTAAAAACCGAATTCTAAGAACTTAAGTTCTCAGAATTCGGTTTTTAAAGTATCCCCGGAAAATTTTTTAAAAATTAAATGTATTATAATGCTTTATATAGAAAACAAACAAAAATAGCAAACAAATTTTCTTAGTGCAAAATGTCCTTTTTCTATTGAAGTTCTATAAATCTGAAGTTGTTTCATCGACAATTTGCGAGATATCGATCACAACAGTAATGAATCGAAAAAATAATGGATTTCATTTACTCCAAGCTAATATTCTGAAGTCATTCAAATTCTTTTAAATGGAAACAGAGATAAACTTATCTCATTAAAATTGCAAAAACCTAATCTAAACCTTTTCTTCCAGAAAGAGGGCTATAATAAGGAGCCCCTATTATTCTAAAATATATTACGTAGAAATAAGAAACTTTGAAGCAATTATATCCTACAAAAAGTCAGGGAAAACAACAAATTCGTTTACACCGAATAGATACAGAATTTGAAAACAAAGAAAATTTATAAAAAGATGAAGTTTTTAAAAGTAACTTCTAAAATAGTGATGGAAGAAGTTAAAATCACTCAGAAAATTAAAAAATGTGCACTAAGAAGGGAGTTAGGAATTGAAATGAAATTTAATACACGTAACGATACAGACTTGAGATTCACTTGATTTCTAAATCAAAACAATCAAATGAATACAGTGCAACATCAATCGATAATGTACACATCCAAGTATTCTAGTATGGTCTTATGTCTAATACCAATAAGTCTGGTATGCATATATGAATAAGTACATGCATCTATTAATATGTATATATAATCTTATTATTTCCAGTACATTCGAAATGATAATTCTTCTGAATGCATATTTAATATAACAAATAAGATTACAAAAAGATTCAGAATTTATGTTAAAGAAATGAGGCTATTCTCGTAACTTCATTCTGAGTTAGATTTTTATTATTTCGTCACCATATTCAATGGCTTATCAGAATGTGATGTATTTTCAGTATTGAAATTGCGATATCAATTAATTATTTCCTTGTTTAAAAAAACTTTCATCATTTAGATAATATAAAAACCAAGTATTCCAAAAATCCTTGTATTTTCTTATTTAATATAATTAAAAGAGGTGTTACAAAGAATCGAACAAATGGGACAAATTTGAGAATAAACTCTTGAAGTATAAGCGGAAAAAATCTAGAATTCGGACATGGTTTAAAATTTCTGATTAATAAATCAAGTAATATTTCCATTATCCAAATAATATTACCAGAATAGCAAGATATTCATGAAATATGCTGATAATAATAATAATTGTAAAACATTATATGAAATAAAAATAAAATACATTATGAAAGTAATAAAAATGTAAAAGTCGTAGAAATGTTTGTAAAAGGAAGCTGAAATAATGTGTTCATTTGTGAATGGCAATATTTCCATTTAATAAACGTTTCATGCATTCTACTCAAAGTGAAATAAAATTGTAATTGAAATTATTATAAAATAGTAAAGAAAATAAAATTAAATAAGTTTATATATAATCTGAAATATTTATAATAGCTAATCCATGATGTTATTCATAACGAATTGCAACTTAAAAAATCAAAGATTCTAAATTTCAATGGTAAAAATTCACAATAAGATGAAAAGATAATTCTTAAAGTGGAATAAAGATGGCGCCACTTTTGAAAATGTTTCTTCAAAGTTTTCTCGATTTTTAATTTCATAGTCTTTAACGTTTATATTATTCAGAGAGACTGGTCTGCGATGTAATTATTCTCAAAAATTAGTCTTTGATTTTATTGATAGCTTTAAAATTATTTGAAAATTTACTAATGTAATGACATTTTAAGCGATTTTAATACTTTTTTCTGCCCTCAATATCGTAAAAGGCAAACAATTTTCATCTGAAATAAATACTAAATTAACATGTTCAACGCCTCCCCCAATCGTTTTGTAATTGATTTTTTTTATATTGCTTTATTATTTCTTCTTAAGTGCCATCGTATCATATAATTCGTTCTTATTAAAGGATAAGTACCACATTTTGTTACTTTTTCTGGTCTAAGGTTATGAGCAGATAAAAGTACTATTATTTGCTTCAGTTTAAAGATAAGTATAAATGAAAAATAATATTATATAATAACTGTAACTTACTTCCAAAAATAATTATTAAGAATTTTTGTATCAAATAGAATGAGTACTTTTATTAAATAGTATAAATTGGTTTAATAGAGCATTTTACACTTTAAATACCTACAAGAGAACAATTTGCCATCAAACATACACAGCTTTAAGTACATTTTCTAAACTCCATTTTTAATGATGTATTTAATTATTCGTTTTTAATTTAAATATAAAAATAATTGAAAAAAATGGAATGAACAAATTTTGGAGGAACAAAGTTTAATTTCCATCAAAAAAATTTCAAAATTTTGCCAGCATTTATTATTTTTTTCTCAGCTTTTTCGTTCACTTTAACTATCCCGTAATATTTTTGCCGATTATTCTGTAAATGTACTTATATTTCGAATTTAAATACTGAGGGTTTGCTAATCACTGAAGCCGATTCCGAAAACAAAAATGCATTGTAAACTGTGACAACAAATATACGCTTAAATGATAAAAACATTCAATGCGTTTTCATTTTGAAAGAAATATATTTGAAAGGATATCTTTTCCAGAACAATAAATTATTTTCATTTCATTTATTAGTTCAGAAACATCCGGGATATGCATTGCTACTGAAGATTACCACCTGAGTTTGTTCTATGTTGCAACACAACCGTAAATTTTAAATGGACACCTGCGTAGTGGGAGAATCATTTATTGTTCTTACAGCAATTATCTTTCAATCAATATTTTACATATTACTTGTTATCTCTCTATCATATTTTAGAAACAACTGACAAGTGTAAGTTTAAAATTAGGTATATATAATTTATAATATAAAAGATAGTACAATTAAATGTAAATATATAAATATGTCTTCATAATTTAAATGAGCTTATTTATGCATCATTGAAATATATCAATTGATTATAAATATTCCATTGTATTATTATTTATAAGAATTGTTATTAATATATTTAGCTATTTATGAAGAGCTATTTGACTAATTTTCTTTAAGTATTTTATATGTATGTCAAGTTAACTTTTTATTATATATATTTGATATCTGTGTTTCTATCTCGTTGAAATACTATTTGAAGTGCTCATTTTTGAAAATAAAGCTGAAGAGAATTAAGCATATTTTGAAAAATAAAATTTGAATTTACCTTATAATTAAACATTTTATTAATTAAAAGATTTAATTTATTTCCAATGCAATGATAAATGTTAGAATTTTTGAGGCAGTTGAATGTAAAATGGACTCAAAATTACTTAATAGATCAGCTCACGACATTTTATTTTTCCTAGTATATAAATGTTAATTAACAATGCATAAAAATATTTGTCATATCCAAAATAATTTTATGCAATTTTTAATTGTTTTTTTTTAGCCTGAAAATTCGTTGCACAAAATAATTCTAAATGCTGGCGATTTTATTGCAATTCGCTGACTCTTATATTTATGTGCTTGCTTTTACTAAAATAATTATTAATTTGTGAAATCAAGGTTTGACTTCATTGTACAAATTATTGTTAGATATCATATTTCTATGTGTTTTGTAAATTTTTAAACATTTATGATTTTAAAGTCCAATGATAAAATTTGTATCAGTAACAAAAACCGCAAGAGATGACAATAACATAACAAACTAAAAAAATGTTTGAACCTGCATATGTTTTAAGCAAATTATATGTGTTTTAAATTACATTAGTTTTTGAAAAATGTAAATAAGTAATTGTGAAAGTAGCACTTCATGATTCCTTGACATATTAATTTTTAATTTAAAGATAATTTATCATATGTGTGTTTGTTGCATCTTTTTCTTGGAAATCGTCGCATTCAAATATTTTAATAAACTCTAGAAATATTTGAAGTGAAGATTTAGGCCATACTAGTAAAATGTTTAGTATTTACAAATAATTTAGCACATGATATTATGTAATAAATTTTTCGTATATTTATGAGACTAGATATTTAGTAAATCTATATTATTACGAGTTTAATATTTAATAATAATTACGTTGAATATCCAATATTTGATGTTTATGTGAACAATTTCTTCTCGGCAGTTTGTGAACTGAAAGATATTTTTGTTACTACTTCAATAGAAATAGTTTTGTCATTATAAATTGAGCTTTTATAACTTCATTTCAATTGTCTTAAGTCGTAGATATATTTTGCTGATTATTTAGTAGCAGTTATTATCTTCTATTTATTGCAATGATACGAAAAATGTTTCGCTTTAAATTTCATGTAACAATATCTATGCCATCAATAACTTCTCTTTGAATGAATTAAAAAATGTGAGAAAAAAATATTTCTTTATAAAATATTGTAATCAAAAGTTACCTACAATATTGTTATTAAGTGAAAAGTGCCAATTCAAGAGTCAAAAAATTAATTTTAAGGAAACTTTAATAATTTCGATATTTTCCCCATTAGCGTTGTTTCCAATTTTCAAAACATACTTTTATTTCATTTTTGTTAGACCATTTCAGAGCTCATAGAGAATAATTTTTTACTTGCATCAATGTAATCAAAGGATTGCAATGAATATTCAACACCAATCCTGAAAATGAAAAAGTCACGTGTAACCATATCATTTATATAAGTGGAGCCATGATTTGTCACAGAACACTAAGAAGGATTTCAGTATCTACTGTGAAAATTATCTTCCATGAATTTTCATTACTAATGGCCTGAATTCAGGTTTGACAAGGAAGGAAACAGGGAAAACTCTCAAGCATCCACCACTAAAGACGTGCGACCAGAAGGCAAAACCACAACAACTATTTCCCGTCGCTCAACAATGGCTGGGATAGAATTCTGTATCTTTCCCTTTAAAGAATACAAGCCTACCACTTGCCACAATGATCCATTATGTGTATTGATAAAAGAAATTATAATTATTATAAATTGATGAATATTAAGGTATTATAAATAGCTTGAATGTTCGATATTATCATGGTACAGAACTCCTGAATTATCTCACCATGGTTTATGTTATTTTCTATTTAGCCCAATCAGAGCAGGAATTAAGCACTTAAATAATTTTTATTTACTTTTTGGCTAACAATTAGAAGACCATAATGCCCTCAGTGCATGAATCGTAAAGCAAAACACCTAGTAGTAAACAACTCAAAAAAGCTTGTTTATTGAGTAAATTCATTTAGCTTTTGAAACCTTATTCAACTTTCTAGCACCATTTATTAGACTAGCGAGATTTTTTTGCATCGAAAGTATAAATTCAAGTTTTCTTTTTTGTTATACAATGCTTATATAAAAAGTAATCACATGTTAAAATGTCTTTCAGTTTTTTTTTTATGAAAACTATTATTTTTTAGGCCAATTCAGATTTTATGGAACAACTTTGAAAATGGTACACCATCTAATCAAAAGTTTTCGGGGACACCCCCTAAAAATGATTCTGGCGTATAAAATGCTATTAGATGCGTAATCGGAAGCTGTAAAAGTATTGGTAGTGGTTTGCTAAGTTGTATTTATGGATTTGAAAGGCACAATGAGTAAATTTAGTGAGTTTGATCGTGGAAGTCAAGTAGGATACTATCTTTGAGGGAAATCAATTCTTGAAATTGTGGACATTCTACAGAAACCAAAATCCACAAGAAGTGATGCAAGTGTGAAGTGGAAACTTCAAATTAGTGACACTAGTTGAAATCAATCGTGATAGTCAGTAAAACTAGTCTAAAAAATCGAAGTAGTAAGCTGGAAAATCAGTGAATGTAGGCACAGAACTTTGAAAAAGGTAGTGAAACAAAATTGGTAATCCTCGTTGTTGGAAATTTCTCAGGAGTTCCATAGTTAAGTATTAAGAGTAGGACTGTTTGTCGAGAGTTAAACAACTTGGGATTTCATGGTCTTACTATTGATCAACAAGCCGGACATCCCTCCGATGAATATAAAATATAGATTGATATTTTGCAGACCTTACCCTTATTAAACTGTAGACAGGGAGAAATCTATGGAGTGATAAATCTTACTTTACCGTCAGGTAGTCGGATGGACGCGTTTGGGTTTGATGGATGCCCGGAAAACGTTTCTTTAATGTCTACATTGTGCTGACTGTTAAATTTAGCACAGGCAGTATGATGGTATGGGGATGTTTCTCATGATTTCGCCAGGGTGCGTTAGTTCCTGTGGTTGAAAACATGAACTCTGAGATGTGTGGGGACATTCTGGATAATGCTGCAATCCCAAATCTATGGCAATATTTAGAGGAAGGCCCATTTCTATAGTGTAACTAGTTGATTCACACATCAAGGCTTACACAGATGTTGCTTGACGAAATATGTATTAAAAAACTGGACTGGCCTTCTCAGAGCCTCTATCTAAATACTCTAGAATATGTTTTGGAATGAATTAGAGTGCAGACTACAAAGCCAGCCAAGTCAACTATACTCACTGCAAGCAGTCATTTCAGCTGTGAGGGACGCTTGTAAGTCAATTTCTATGGCCACCTATCATATACACGTGGAAAGTCTTCCCAGACATGTACAGACTATCATCGAATGCAAAAGAGGGACCAACGTTATAATAATATGTACCTTAAGATGCTATAAGTCCATATCACTCTGTGTCCGGAAACTTTTGGCCAGATAGTGCATGTTGCAAACCTAAAACAACCTTTAAAATTATTTGACAGAAGCCACAAAATAATACACAAAATATTAATTTTCGTTTTATCAAAAAGATTGTTGCTAAGCACCAGTTCTCCAACTTTACCAGCTTCTTGATCATTAATCAAAGTAAATGCTTCTAATAGATTTCGAATTATCTTCAACTTTAAAATTTTATTCTGAAATATTTTATATTAACTAGTTAATATTATTTATAATAAACAATCCTCTTTTAAAGCCAATACTTTACATGCATTTGAATATGAAATTATATTCTAAAGCGAAATAGTATGCATATTCTTAGGTAAATTATAACAGGAATTTAAAAAGTTTTCAGATTAAAAAACAGATTTTTCTGATTTAAAAAAACATGCACATGATAAAATTCTTATTGTATGTATGACAGCGATGGATTACTCAGCAATATCACAAGCCATAGTACAACAGGTTCACTCTATTACTTAGTATTCAATATTCGTTTGGACCATTCGATGATATTTGCTGCTGAGTGGAATATCTGCAAGGCTTTTATTGATTAATTTAATTTTGACTTAAAACAAAAGACGTTTGCTCCGATCCTACTTCTGCATTTCCCTTCTGCAAAGAGCAACAAACATAGACAACGGAATAAAATGACATTGTCTTTACTATCGAATGCCATTTCTGCCAGCTACACCATGATGATCTGGGGACACCATGGTGACAGACTGAATGGACTGTTGCGTGTCATCACATTGCTTCAGCACTTATTCTGATGGTTTGAGGAGGTACTGAATTTCACTCCAGCATCCCTCTAATAAGCATTGCTAGGTCAATGAATAACTAACGCAATGTATTTAGGGTGTTGGTGCCCGTGGTCCTCCATAACTTCAATTCTTGCCATTGGCCATTTTCCAATAGGCTAAAGCGCAATTACACATGGAATCCAATCACATAGATATTCTGAATGATAAAGTTTTTTTCCCATAAAATTGAATTACTTTTTTTAATCTGCTTGTTCTTCAATCGAAAACGTGAATCTCTGCTTGCACAATGACGTGCCTGGGATACACCAGATCTATTTTGGCATTATATGGAAGCTGTAGGAGCTGCTGTTCCTGAAAGATACACACAATAAATATTTAATTCTATGTTGAAGCGTATGACAGTTGTTATAACCTACAATGGTCGCTGTACTAATTACTGATTTGATTATCTTCTTCTAAACTTACAAAGTAGCGGTAATTTCAATTATTTGATCTTTGTATAATGCGTTAACTGCCAAATTCATTTTAATAAGAAACCACTGTTTTTTTGTGCCGTAATTTGGGTGGTCAGCACAGTGTATATATTTATATATATTAATTTGTAAATCTATTTATCTATATATGATATTGAGATTAAGTAGTTTATAAGCTAATGATGAATCAGTCTGAAGTTGAGCGATAAAACAATATGAAACACAAATGATTTTATTTTATTTAATATATTATATTAAATAAAATCATATTATAATATATACTATTTTATTAATATATTATTAAAATATCTACACATCTTAAACATGTAACGTTTATGGTGGTTTGAGGTCTCCGGTATTGTTTCTTATTGAATTTGCTTGATGTAGAGGACACTATAGGGCAGGGGTGGCCAAACTTTTGGGATCCGGGGTCTACTCCACATTTAAAAAATTAAATGCGGTCTACCAATGTCAGAGCTTAATTAACGTACATATTTATTACAAGAAAAAATGGTAAATTATTTAATTTTTCTAAAAAAAACTTAATATTAATGTTTACAAAATAAAAATTTACTGACGAAAATAATCAAAGTATTCCTACATCAAAAACTGACCATCCTATTCACTTCGTTTAGTTGAAATTTGGCACTGTATCTGTGCGACGAGTTTATCATACTGTGGCTGGTACGAGCTTATTGCAATGCATAAACACGAAATTAAATGTTCATCTGTTAATTGCGACTAATGCTTGTTTTTTGTTCATGGTTGAAAAAGCAGATTCTCAAAGATACCTTGCTCCAAAGTATGATTTGAAAGACAAAATTAATTTGAAAATATTTGGAAACTTTTCCTCAGAAATTAATTTCCGAAAATCAGTATCGCTAAATATTCTCTGGATTTAAGAAATATATCGCATCTTAATTTAATAATTTCTTCCCTGACCATGACTGATGTGATATTTATTAAATGTCCTATTTTTCAGATACGTTGTCCATAAATGTTGACATTTTCATTAAATGAAAATATCTTAAAATTTATTTATTTCAACCTAATTAAGTAAGCGAATCTTCTTTCAAATTCTTCAAACAAAGTGTTAAGCGAAATTTTCGAAGTCTCGGTTTGGATTATGGATGCACTATTTCTCCATGTTTTTGAAGTTTCTCATTTCATGTTTTCTTAATTGAGATGCATACTTTTCTATAGTTTCTTTGAATGTTTTAATCGCGCTCATCATACCCGTTTTAGGTTTTAAATAAAAACTTTCAATCATAAATCTTTAAATCGTAAATCTTTGCACAGTTTGTTTTGGGTTTTAAAGCGTAGACTGTAGTAAATTTTTATTTTAAATAATTCATTGATTCTATGTCATAAATTAAATTGTTAATATTCGAGGTCATTATCGGGATGGTTGCGTGGACTACCTAAAATGCCTTCGCGGTCTACCAGTCGACCGCGTTCGACGTCTTGGTTACCCCTGTTATAGGGTTATTTGCGAAGTATAGGAAAAGTCTTATGAATTGGCTGACACTTGAGTGCTTATGCCAACACTCGATTTCAGTGTATGTGTAAAATAAAGGAATATCAGTAAGTTTAGTATTGTATTAAATAGGTTGTATATAACAAAGGAATTATTCAATTAATTCAATTTAGTTTAAATTTAATATCCTACACAGTTATATATTATATATTTTTATGTAATATATACAATTGTATCCTTTCTTCCTCAGTGGAACAACATCCCTGGCTGGGCCCTGGCCATCTCAAGAATGTTTCTTCCGTCATCTTTATTTTTTTACATGGTCTTCCGATTCTCATTCTTAAAATGGCGATAACCCTTTCTTGGCAGTTAGCTCATTTAAGATTGGGTCAATCACTAGCTCTGGTTATCGAGGGCCTGGTTAAGAAAATTTATATAATAATATAATCAAAATTTAAAAGAGGGCTTATTGCTTAATATTGTATGCATAAAAATCTCAAAATATGCTCGATATTTGGTTGAAACTTGAAACGAAAATTACGTAGTTGAATTTCATAAAAATGGAGATGAACTAATGGAATAATGAAAATTTGAGCAAACATATAAACTTTTTTTCATCTCGCCAGCAATCTTCTCTAACAGTAATGACAACATAGAAAGCCATATGTTGTACTAAATAAATTGTTCTCAACCTTAACGCATGAATTTTTGAATCACAAATGCAATATATAGTAGTACAAAACATACTTTGAATATATTTTTTCAATGTCACGTGAATTTCAGACATTTGCTATTTATTAGGTTTGTAAAAAACTATTATATACCATCTAGTGATAGTTGCTGAGGATACTTTTTTATAATAAATAGTATTTCTCAGTTTTTCATTTTAAAGTTTTGTTGAAATTCGAGTATTTTTGTTTAGTTATAATCTGGTTGTAAATGTCACGGAAATTGAAAATTAGGTGTTTGTAAACTTGTTCAAGATAAATAATACATTCAAACTGCAGTAATTACTGACAGCTAAAAGAGTCACTATTTTTAAATATTATATAATAATATTATAAATATTTGCTGGAAAATAGCTTTTTAAGGACAACTATAATTAAAATAGAACAAGATAATTGTATTTTAATCCTTTGATTTTTATGAATTTAATAAAAAATTTATATAAGTATATATATATATATATATATAT
>JAPDSC010163058.1:0-30845 GCA_026290005.1 Latrodectus geometricus
AAAAGGGGTTGGAATTTAATGGGTGGCTTTCACACCATTGATTCTAAAAGGGGGTTGGAAATTTAATGGGTGTGCTTTATGGTCTAAAGGTCACTGCGCCAGCTCCGGCAAACACACACTACTAACATCAAAACCAATTCAAGGTCAATTAGCATTGTAACTTTACTACTAATCAAAACTCTTTGATTATGAAAGCATGAACAAAATTTAATTACACATTGAAACGATATCAAAATTACACAATACCTTAAACTATTACTTTTTATTATTTGTTATTTGTACATGAGAGAACATCTAAAATCATTTAACAAATATATGGGGAGCATGCACATAAAAATCTAAGAGCTCTTACCTATACTATCCTGTCGACTGTGCCGCTAAACTTCCCTCGTTCTACTTTGAATTGGTAATCTGATAATAATAAATCAATATGCATAGGTTTAGGTGAAATAACTACAAGAAAAATTACAGATGCAAATTTTAATTTAATTTTTAAAGCATCACAACACAAAACAAGCATTTGAAATAACATATGGCTTCAGAAGCCGATATATATATTTTGGAGACAAAATGTCTCTTACACACATAATTAACTATTAAAGCTGTCTAAAGTACTCCAAACAATTAACTATTTGTAAATGTTGTAACTGACGTCTCCAATAATAAATCTCTCCTATAAGATGGTTTAAGGAGCCTAAATAATTTAATTCTTCTGAGACTGGCGTCTCCAAATCATAACGATCCTAATGGTTTAGGAACCGAAAACAGAAGTCGAAGTTACAGAGCGACATCCTCTCTGTTCGACACATGCTGCCAACACTCATTGTGTAATATCCCGCTAACCTTTTTCTTGAGTCTCGAAGAGGAGTGGAGGAAGGTGCCGCCGGATGTTGTTCAAAGTGCTTTCGATTCTCAAAATCCAAGAAAATAATTTAAGGAACCCATCCCTGATAATCTTTATGCCCAATTTGGCATTTATATATTCCACATGACATATGGAACTACTAATATTGTTAGAGCCACACAATGATTGACAGCTTGGAAAGGCTCCTCCCTGTTACAAGTGTGATGCTTAATATCTATACAATGCTGCAGTATTTACTTAACTTCGTTATACTTAATAGGACTTGGAGGATGTCAGAATTTAGTATCTTTAGTCTTTCAATTTTAATTTCACTAAAGTTATAAAAATTTTCATATTGAAAGAGTATGAATGACTTTACAATACTTGAAAATTTCGGATGCCACGTGAAAGTACTAATAAATAATTAGAACCTTTCTATTTTGGAATCTGAATTCGGTGAGGAATGTAATACTTAGTGAGTCGATCTCACCTACATTTGATAATTATCACGAGGAGTTTAACAACTCTACACGGTACTTGTAGGCGAACATATTGGAAGTAAGTAATATTATCTAATGAAAACATAGTACTATACTGGGTGTCCCCGAATATAATGTACAAACTTGGAGGGGAGGTAGAGAATATCGTGGGGAGCCATAACTACATAGGAAAGCATGGGCGTAAACGCAACGAGATAAAGAGACATAAAAATAGTAACGCCGCAACACAGAATGCAGCGTAAAACGCTTTAATAAACAAAAAACGAATAAATAAAAAGTATGATAATCAGAGGAGGTGATCGAAATAGTGGTCGTTGGCATCTAGCAAGCGCTACACCGACGCGACATGGATTGACGGACATGTTCGAAAACATCAAGTATTTCACCAGCGATGGATATCCGTGCGACCAGTTCCTTTTCAGAAATGACAGGTGTGTCGTGCACGAGACACCCCAGAGAAAAAAAAATCCAGTAGCATGTTGTTCGTTGCACACTGTCCGCGTCTGAAATGAAGAAATCACATTTTCCGAATTTGCGAGCTCGCGTACAGCGCCATCTATCGCTTTCCTATACAATTATGGTAACTCATAATATTTTCTACCTCCCCTTAAAGTTTGTACACAGTATTCGGGAACATCCTGTATAAAAATTTCAAATAATTGAGATTTTATATCGAATCACAGAATATTTATCTACATGTTTTTTTTATTTGTTTTTTTTTATGATCAATATATATTTCTAGAACACTTATCATTAATTTCCCATGAATGTTATATCGAGTTTTATATTTGACTCTTGTCATATGCAATTATAAATAAAAAATATTAACCGTTTGACCGCATTCGACGGATCAGAACGTCGCATATGACGTTCTGATACGTCATTGAAAATGAGACAGCATTTAACGTATTCATTCTTGTTTATTTCAAGTAATTTGTATCCACCGTAGTCTTCAAAATTAATAAAATTTGCTTTCTTTATACATGAATTTGTTTGTTCTTAAATTTTTCTTTTATGCATTACAAAATATATTAAAAAAGTTATCCCAATATCATACATATATTAATATATCATGAAATAAATGAATCCTTGTACTTACAAATTGCTCTAAACCCAAAAAAATTAAATGTGCACCAAATGCAAAAAAATATTCAAATAAATGTGCACCCAAAAGATTAAAATCTTAACAGAATAAAAACAATTGTAAGAAAACAAACGAATTACACTCTGTAATATACTATATAAGTACATTGCATTTAAATATTTTAGTATATACACATTTTTAACTATTTTCTAGACTGGATTACTTTGAAGCAGAATATTCTCGGGGATAAAAGGCATAATGAACTGAAAATAGAAGATGAATGGCAGACAGACATAATAACTAAACACACGCAAACATTAACTTGAACAACAAAAACATTTGAAGAAAAATGTTTAGTAATGGCGCTAATTTTTTGTATGATTTCAAGTACTTTAGATTTGATGGAGTGAAGTACAGGGTGATCTTTTTTAAAGTGGCAGAGTTTGGAGCGCCCTATAGCGCGATCTAATAGCCGAAATGGCACCAAACTTGGTAATTAGACTAACCAGTACATGGGGAAAAATGATTTTGCGGGAAAAAAAAAATTTAGTTCCAAAAATCGCCGCTAGGGCATTTTGTGGTGATGAGGTAGATTACAATAACGAGAATTAGCTTAAAAGACGGGTATCAAAGAATAATGCAAATCTTATTCGACTACAGCACCAATAATTGGGTCTATAGAAGCAAGTAGTAGACAGCTCCAACAAATAATCTCAGTTGAAATAGACGAACTCCAGTGGCCATGCTTCTCACGTTACCGGAGCGTGTGTTGCTGTGAAGCTATTTTATATAAATCAATATTATGCATCCGAATCAATTCTGTAATTTCGAACCAGAAAAAAAATTACGTATATTATTATTCTTTTTTCTGAGAATGGTGCTCACATTGAATGTGGTCTAATTCCTCACCGAGGAATTTAATGTAGTAAAGAAACATTAATTTCAACTATACGATTGTATGTGTTAATATTTTTCTTTTCTCACATTTTATACATTGTAAAGCGCCACAAAATCCCCTATCGGTATATTTTGCAACTATTTTTTTTTTTTTTACGGAATCATTTTCCCCGTGTTTTGATTAGCCTAAATACCAAGTTTAATGACATTTCGGATATTAGATCGAGGTACAGGGTGCTCCAAACACTGTCACCTTTTTAAAGATCACTCTATACTATTCGATTGAACTATTAGTCCCTTTAGATTTCTGAAATGTATAACTAATTTATCTAAGTAGTTTTCTATGTGTACCTTTTGTGTTTATTAAAATTATTTTTGTGATAATATATTATTTCTTCAGTCATGTTTTGAATACACTCTTTCAATATTATATTTTATTTAAATGATTTAGTGCATTAATATCAGCTACTTAGAGTGGAAGGAAAATTAATCAAATAACTTAAAAAATAATAAACTTGGTCACAGTATATTTTTAAATTAAAATAATCCACATTTAGTGAAAATACTTTTGCTTTCTTAGTGATTGAAAATATTTCAATTTATTTAGCGCTGACAACCAGATATTTACTATATTTTGTTAAGTTAATGCTTGAGACTCAGGTTATCAATATACTGTGATTTTAAGAGTTATATTAATACAAAGTTATTGCAACTCAGCTTATCAATATACTGTTATTGAGACTCAGTTAATCAATGTACTGTGATTTCAAGAGTTATTTTAATTTAAAATTCAGCATTTCATTCATGAAAGTAATTAAAAATGAAGATTTCATTTGGATTTAAAATTGATAAATATAAATTCTGTCCTATAAAATGGGTGAAAAGCACCGATATTAATTTTGTTTTCTCACGGTGGACACTGGGTGAATAATCCTTCGACACAACAAGGCCGCGAAGACTGCTACCCATTTAACGTTACCCGGTAGGCACCTGTGAACCAAGTCACAAAGGCGAGTAGTATTACCCACGTCACACCACCACAAACAAGTTTATAGGACTGGCCACATTCAACCATCATCTCAGGAAAAGGCAAGAAACACAGAAGAAGAGAAAGTACATCCATGTCCGAGCCGGGATTCGAACCCAGGTCCTCCCCATCTGTAGTCAGATACGCTGACGACTAGACAAGAGAGGCGGCAGCACTGATATTAAAAACATACCTTATTTTATCGATATTGAAGATATTTTTTTAATAATATAGTAATCTAGGTTGTTTTGAATCTGGAATCAAAATATTCTGAGCAACAATTCTGCCACCCTAAACTGCATGACCTATCAAGACTTCCTGTGTAAAAATGAATTGTTTCATGTTGGACAGTTCATATTGCTTATAATGCTCAAAATTACAATTTTACTAGTTCTTATCAAAAAAAAAAAATAGTTCTTTTAAATTAGTATAAAATCAGAGTTGGTCAATTTGTAATATAGAATTTATAATATCTAATCTGAACTTTCAATCTGCACCTAAGGAATTCGATTAAAATCAGACTTATAAGTTTTTCTGAATTAATATACCGTGTATTTCTCCAGCATCATTAAATATCCCTTTATTTCTGCGCAATATTTGCCATTGTTCTGCTGATGTGGGGTGGAGGGCGCCATTATTGGGTTTATAGAGGAGGGCACCGTTTATAAGGTGGGCTACATTCATCCATCATCTCAGAAGAAAGGACAAACAAATAAAGAGAGAGAGAAAGGAGGAAAAATTTCATGTCCAAATGTTCATATCCACGCCCAAAGTCCATATCTCTTTTGTTATATGCCATAAATGGATAATTCCACAGACGAAAAAAAAAATAACCCAATTGTTTTTCAAATGTGTTAAGTGCATGAAATTAAGACACCACACAAAAAAAGTATTTACTCAAACATAAAATAGTTAGAAATAATTTTTCCTTACTTTTCGCCTTATCATTCAAGGCATTGTGTTCTAATAACATAGCACTCGAGTACAGAATTCACGAAATTTTCAAAATGCATTCATATAATTTAAAATTAACATTTAAATTTATCTAGTTTTCAAAAGGTTGAAGTTTATACTTCACAAAAAAATATGCAACTAATATTATCTAAGTAAAACCATTAAATTTTGTAAATTTACTCTTAAAGTAATATTTTAATTTACAAAAAAATTTTATATTTCAGTTTACTATTCCAATCATAGGAAACCGTTAGTCGCTTAACGGATTTTTTATTTTTTATTTATTTATTTATTTATTTTTTTTTGCCTTTGAAGGATAATTGGACACGGACTTACAGCTTAATGCATATTCCGAACACTGCAAACTTCCATGCTCAAGATGACATTCAAACATACGAGCTGTTGAACAGAAGGCTCCAACTACTAGGCTAAGAGCTAGTCCCAAGCATTGGGATAAGCTCTTAGCCCAGTAGGCTTTCTTGGGCCTTCGTTTCAACCATAGAGGCTGCAACGGCAAAAACTTGATTTATATGTATATTGACATACACATACATAGCATTTATATATTATATTTTATATATATATATATATATATATATATCGATCGATGAATGAGTGATTAGTGTTCATGACTCAAGCTGTTGGTTCCGGGTTCGAATCCCTGTTAGGGCATTAACATTTTCTTTATCCCTCTGTGTTTCTTTGTGCTTTCTCCTAAGATGATGGATGGATGTGGACCGCCCTATAAACGGATTCACTCTTTTATATTAAAAATCCTGCACTTCATTCGCGTAAGTAGAAATTTATAAAAAGAAAAGTGTCATTTTTATAAAATATCTGTTATTGAAAATAAAAGAAACTTTGACATGAAGTTCAACTAAATTTAAAGGAACTTGCATGTTCGTGTCACGTATAATTTTAAATTTTTTCTTGAAACAATTAAAATGTGTGATAATTATTTTAGGAGACTTAAAAACCCAAAAATGAGAAAACCAGCTGAGATTTAACTAACTACTAACCGAGATAACAAATTGATCACTAATTTAAAAGAAATGTTTTATTTAATAAATACTAAAAAACTTAAAATTACTAAAATAATTTGAAAAAGTAAATTCTAAATACACTGCTCAAAACAATTAAAGGATATTGTAAGTTTTATATAAAATAAAAATATAAGTAAAATTTTTTTTGCTAAAAATGGAAGAAGAGAATCAAAAATGAAAATGTTTCTGATTTTTGAAACTGTGGAGTATGCTAATTTTAAGTTCGGCGTCAAAAACGTCGCTTCAGCGGCAGTGAATGAAACTTAATTTTCAACTGAATAAAAGACAATGAAGACAAGTATGATCATTATTCAGTGACTGCTTTGTTTTGATGAGTGCGATGTCTCAGCGAAGTCATTTAACCGATTCAGAAACTTGGGGAGTTGTTGGTAGGTTTGAAGGCGGCCGAACTCAAGCTGAAGTAGCGCAAGCCATCGGCGCGTCACAAAGTGTGATTTACAGGATCTGGAACTGTTTTTTTTTGAAGACTGGAAGTGTAGGCCGAAGATCAGGGCAAGGTCGTAGGCGGGAAAAACTGCCCAAGGAAGATCGTTATTTAATGTTAACGGCTCGGAGACACTAAAATATGAACGTTACTCTTCTCCAACAACACCTTCGCTTGAATACTGACACCACGGTTTCAACTCAGACTGTCCGAAACCGTCTCCATGGTGTAGGTCTGTATCCTCGCCGACCGATGATACGCGTTAAACTAACTTCAAGGTATCGTTGCGGCCACAGGGAGTCAGAAACAGAGCATGTGAATTGGAGGAGAAATGAATGGGGCAATATTCTTTTTCTGACGAGTCACGATGCTCTGTTCATCTTGATATTAGATGTATTTTTATCTGGAGGGACCATGGCAGTAGGAATAACCCTGCCTTCGTGCACGAAAGTGTCAGATTCGGCATTGGGGGAGTGTTGGCGTATGGTGGCGTCTCCATTGATGGACGCATAGACCTCTATATCATTGGAGATGGGCCTCTGAATGGTCGCCGATATAGGGATGAGATCCTCAAACCTATTGTAGTCCCTTACGCTGCAACAATCGGGGATGATTTCATTTTAATGGACGATAACTGCAGGCCACATCGTGCTAACCTAATGTAGGATTTCTTTTTCGAGAAAGGAATGGTACGAACGGAATGGCCAGCATGTTCTCCAGGCATGAATCCAATAGAATACGTTTGGGACGCCCTAGGAAGAAGAGTTGCTGGCCACCAACCACCTCCACAAGCTCTCCAAGAACAGGAAAGGGCTCTTCTGGAAGAGTTGGACAGAATACCCCAACTCGTTATTACTAGCCTCAATCACTCTGTGCCTTAAAGGTGTTCAACTTTGCTGGTCGTCAGTGGAAACCATACCCCTTACTGATAACGATTTCTTTTGAAGAAAACACCTTTTTTTAATTCTTTTTTTTCTCATATGCACAAGTTGTGTTTTTTCCTTTTGTACACAAATGCGCAATAAAATGCATTTTTTCTGCCAAACATGTGTAATTTACTCTCATGTAACCTACTACGTCTGTCGACCACGTATCAATCAGCTAAAAAGTTTCCCAGCCACAAGACCCACCTATAACCGCAACATCCTTTAATTGTTTTGAGCAATGTATAAAAGATGACAAGGAAAAATATATTTGATATCATAAAAAAAAGAAAATGTTCAAAAGTTGAAGAACAATGATTTATTTAAGTGTTAATTGTGAAGTTAAGTTTTTTAGATTTTAAATGTATTGCTGAAAAATAATTATTTATATATAGCAAAAAATTAAATGGTACTAACAATCTGATAACCGTATTTGCTATTGTAATTTTTACATTGGCGAAACTAATGTATTAACAATTTTACTTACGGACGGCCGATGGCCGAGTGGTTAGCGTTCCTCATTCCTAGGCTGTTGGTACCGGGTTCGAATCGCGGTTCATGCATGGAAGTATCCTTTCTCTGTGTTTCTTTGTCCTTTCTCCTGAAATGAACGTGGCTCGCCAAATAAACGCGTTTGTGTGGTGTGACGTGGGTAATGCTACTCGTCTCCATGTCTCACAGTTGCCCACCGGGTAATGTAATCAGAAATGAGTAGCAATTTCAGGCCTTGCTTTGGCGAAGGGTAAATCAACCAGTGCCCGCCATTGGAAAAAAAAAAAAAAAAAAAAAAAAAAAAAAAAAAAAAAAAAAAAAAAACAATTTACTTACGACAAAATAAAATTGACGCATCTCGTAGATACAAGGTGGACCAAATAAAAAAATTCAAGATTTCAAAATTGTTTAAGAAAATATATTTTAATACACATTTATGTCGTTCAAAAAATAAAAGTTTGTATAAAGAAATGCAAAAACTGAACCCATTTTTATGTTAATTTTTCTAAAACAATTTTAAAGGCTTTCTCAAATTGACGCGTTTCGTAAAGTGTGTGTTAACTCTTTATAAACATCCAAAAAACTTGTTTACATTTAAAGCATGATGAATAGGTAAGACTTTTGCTTTTCTTTTACAAATTTCATTTCACACTCGACTCAATCAGGAAAATCTCAAATTTTACGAAATGCATCTGAGACTAAATATTTCAATTGAAAATACATACCTACATGAACCGGCAGATAATGAGCTGTATCATTTTTAGTTGTAAAATCGCCAAGTCCAAGAAGTCAGCCAATACTAAATTCAAAATAACTGCGAGAAGAAAATAAAAGTAAAATGAACGAAAATTATCCCTCTTGTTTAAAAATTATTAATATACAACTTTTCAATGAAAGTAAAAAAAAAAAAAACTTTTTCTGTAAATTAATGGAGAGCTCTATTAGTCCCAATTAAGAAACAGAATAAATCGAAAACTTCTGCATTAAAGAAAGCAACTTATTTATTAAAATTAGAAAGGGTATAAGTTCAATATATGTAATTCGACATTCAAGGAATTTTAAAAAACTTCCGATATTGACTATCAAAATAGTCTAATATAAATTTTCGTCAGTAACGTTTTTTAACAATGATTTTTAAATTCATTTTTTTTAACAATAATATATATTGCGATAAAGGAAAGAAAAAACTGTAAGAAAAATTGGAAGGAATTCTTTCATTTTATATTTACGAAACTTTTTTAATTTAATTAATTTATACTAGAAAACTTTAAAAATTTAACAGTAGATGTCGAAAAAATTCATTTTAATTTACCTATAAATGCAACATGATTATTCCATGTGGGAATATTTTTTCTTCTTTGGCTAACATATTTTTACATGTAAACAATTCGTCAATTATGACAGAATGAGCCATAAACAGAATTCATTAAAATGGCACAACAATATCCCATACTTTATTCTAAATCGAAGCACGTATTTTTCTAGCAGAAGACACATACATTGAGATTACCATAGCATGTATTTAAAAAATCACAACCGCAATCAAGATTTTAAATTTTAGAAATTGTTCCTATAAATAAAATAATAAAAATATATTTACTTGAAATTATGCAATATTTTCTGAAAGTGAAGTTGGTGAATAAAAATTCCTGACGTATTAGTTTGTAATCTATAACCTATGATTACTTTTAATTCAATGCAAAAAAAAATAAATAAACAAAATAAA
Source organism: Latrodectus geometricus (assembly GCA_026290005.1). Taxonomy (NCBI): domain Eukaryota; kingdom Metazoa; phylum Arthropoda; class Arachnida; order Araneae; family Theridiidae; genus Latrodectus; species Latrodectus geometricus. The sequence continues at coordinate 9,936 of JAPDSC010163058.1, forward strand.
TAAATAAATAAAATAATAATAATTCGAAATTCTATATAGTAAATGTTACAGTAATATTATTCTATATAATAAATAATAGTAGTTCTTCCGAATTTTCTATATAGTAATAGTAAATATTTCGAAAATAAAAAAGTACTTACGATAAAAGAAAAATTGGAAGGGCAAAATAAGGAATTAACAACGCTGGTCTGCAAAGTTGAACAGTGACTAAATTGTGTAATGATGTCACTAAACATCATCTAAACTTACAGAAAAAACTAAATGGTCAATCGAATTTCAAGAAGGTTTCGTTTACTTATGGATCAATTGTAGTTTTTTTGCTGACAAGGACTGATTAAACCAAGACCTAATATTTAAAATGGATTTACAAGCCAGAGCAATCACAAAAGTCACGGATACAAGAATATAACCAATAAACTATTGAATTAGTCACAGGGCTAACATTCGACTGATGGAATCTTCAGGAAACAGGCCATTTAAGATTTATAAAGAGAAACATAGACTTTCCTTTCACATGTTGGAGAGAAATATGAAGTTAGATTCGAGAATAAGATTTCCAAATAAAATTTAGTAAAGGAACAGTGTATCTTGTATTTGGTAGTTGTGTTAGAATTACAGTTTTTAAATTTTCAAATATGTTTTTATGTAAATGACAATCGAATATTTTGACATTATTGTAAATGTTTTCTTTAATATCTTTCATCATGTTTTTGTAAATATACTGGAAGCTGAAACAGTTGCTCGTAAGAACTGTTGTGCCAGGAATGGTTTTGTTTGTTACTCAACAGTCATATTTTGGACACGAATATTAATTAGAATAGTAATTAGACCAAGAACTATTGTTTAAAATGGATTCCAAACCACTACAGACATTCAAGCCATTAGTGGGATTCAAACCCATGAACTCTTGAACAGAAGATCATAGCGTTGACAATTCAGTTGCCAAATCTGCTTGTTGTGCAAAGAAATCACTGCTCTCAAGAAATTTATGAGAATGAATATTACTCGCAAAATATTAGCTTTTCAAAGAATTCATTTAAAATAGTGACCAGTAGCGACTCTTAAGTTTAAATGAAAATAATTTATATAGGAAGGTTTCCATAATTACGAAAAAATTTCATTTGGAACTTGCTGGCCGATAAAATATTGTTATGATGGCTAGCGTAAGGAGAAACGCTACCACTGTTTTTGACTTCGATGGAAATTAAGTTGTATCCTATCAGGATTTTGTTTTATCGTATGGCAGTATTTTTGATATCGATGGTTTCAATCGATATCAAAAAGATATTCGAGATTCCGGAATTGATGGGTTCAGAACGGTTATATAGTGCACCGTTCTAACGCTATAGCTAACAACCAAAAAGGCTAACATAGGATAACAGCAACAATACCTTAATGAATCTTTCAACCCTATTACGAACTCTAAACCGAAACTTCCGGCAGAATCGATATTTCCAGCAGCATGTATTTTCGATTATCTACGACTATGTACTGCAATTTGAAGATAAATTTTATACAGAAGTGCCTTCATTAGTATGCTCAGTGAATGGAATTTTCACAGGAATCCCCATCTTGAGAATTTCATACCATGCTCCGTATTCACATTTGGTTTCAACTCATTTCCAAAGAGCATTTGGTACTGTCATACCAAATCCAGACCTCCATACCTAGAATGATAGTAATTGGGTATACTTCTTCGTCACCTTTTATTCATACTGGCGGTACTTTGAAGAGAAATCTTCCCTCATGGCTTTGCAGATTGTTCAAGACATTAGAAATATTTCGTCTAGACATGAGTAATGTAAGGTCACATGTCGCTTTTCTTCTCGAATCGTCTTTGTACACATTACATTTTAAGTATCTCACTAGAAGAGGAAGAGTATATAAAGGTTACTGAGCGACATTGCAAAATGAATGCATATTAATAAGATAACAAAATCAGTTATATTTTCTTAATCAGTTATAGAGATTTATCGCACACTAATATTAACCAAATAAACAATTTTTTGAAGACCCATTTCTTTCCTTTTAAATTTCAAAATAGTCAAAATATATTTGATTCGAACATTATAGATAATATTATATGTTTAGAGAAATAAAGATGCTTTATTTCCCGATTTAAATTTATTGGCAAAAACTTCTCTCCATACTTGATCCTTGAAGCACTAGATTTCGATTAGTGAAACTTTAAAGTAATCAGGAATTAATTAATTTTAAGGGATCAAAGTGATCTCTCTAGTAGGGATGTGGCTATTCATGTGAATGATATGATTTGATATTAACTGCTAATAAATATAAGACCAAAATTATGAGAGGAAATTGAAAGTAAAAATCGGATTCTTCAATCACGAGATATTAAATTAATATTCATATTGAAGTTGTGTAAAACACCCGTTTATCATTTTTTGATTTAACTGTTTATTTGCAATAGTTTCAGTTGATACGAGATGCATATTATTTTAAATTTAAAACAACTTAACAATTGAGGGTAATGTCGTAGTGCAAACGACATAAAAGGAGCCGCAGAGGTAACAGATGTTTTATTGTACAATGAATGCAGTAACAATTCCTCTCGGCAGTAGTGTTTAAAGTGTATAAAGGTAATACATAAAAATTGTAATACAATGAGGCATGTGTCGTGAAGGAATAAAACTAGACATTTCAAAGTGACACTTGAAAACTGCACTTAAAGTTTATAGCAGTTTTCTATCCAAGGGTCCTTTTCCCCTTGGAATGCATGGGTGGTCCGAATGATATAAAAATGTTCTCTTTTTTGTGTGGCCAATCAAGGGTTTGGGAGGGGAGATTTCTGACCATTCCCTGGAATACTAAAAATTACGCATTCATTTTATGATAAGAAAATAACCAATAGAAGAAATGTGAGGAGAGATGAAGATAAGTATAAAATTAAGGAGTTGAACCGAAAGATATGAATTGAAAGCCAAAACGCCTCCGACGAGATATTAGGAAGAGAAGCCTAACCTTACGATGAGATATGAGAGAAATAAAAAGTCTTAACTGAGATATTGAGAACTACAAAAGTCCGCAGATGATAGAGAGAAAGTGACGGAGAGGTAAAACACAGACCTACCCAAATGAGAGACTAGCAGTAGATGAGTTCAAGGGTAATACTGGAGCAATGCCTTTCGGAGAAGAAAGGAGAGCCTTAAGAAAAGGAAGCAACTGCACTGACCTACCAAGGGAAATGCACTATAAAGGGGGTGAGTCTTTTTAATCTCTTCCTCAGGACCCTGGCCACACTGTTTCCTAAATATGTATTAAACACTACAGCCGAGAGGAATTGTTACTGAATTCATTGTACAATAAAACATGTGTTTCCTCTGCGGCTCCTTTTATGTCGTTTGCACTACGACAGGTAAAACTTCTTTCACCCGTGTGAAGGATTAACCTACAGAAATATTGAAATTAATTTATGTAACAAACATAAAATAAACTTTAAAAAACGACACCATTAACGAACTCATGCATCGAATCATTTTAACAATAGTTTCTGTGCTGTATTTAGTTTTATTTATACAGTAAATATCTTTTTGGCTTTTTATTTGTTATTGTTAAAAAGAATGGAAAAGTGAAATGAGAAGGGTTGATGCTATTGTTCAAATTAAAAAACAAGGAATTCTACTTAGTTTGTAACAAACTTTCTCCACAGATTGGTTACGGAAAATCAGGACATAAAAAGGAAAATAAAGATTGTATTTAAAAGGTTGAATAAAAATTATGTAATATAGTTAAAAACAAAAACCTTTGCTGGCTTATCAAACATGGAAAAAATTATTATTAATAATTTTCTATGAATGCAATTCGATGCCAGTTTTTAATATGAATTAATAATTATATTAAATGTGCTGGGTTAAAAATAAAAATTATGGTCATAAGAAAGTTGAGAGAATTTACGATTTCACGAGGAAACTTAAAACCTCAAATTTAGGAAATTAAGTGTTCTTTAATACAAGCAATTAAAAGTTGAAAATATCTTAACTAATATAATCTCTCTCACTTTACAAACGGAAAACTGTTTCTTACTTATAAGAACTATTTTAACCCATTTTACAGTTCAAATTGTGGAAACATTTGACTATCGAACAATAAATCTCCAAAGACGATTGCTCACACCCAGAAAATTAGGGCGATATCTGTGTCGTCTTATGTGTATGAACAGACATTTCCGACCATGAAATTGCTGAAAAACTCGATCAGAAACCGATTGACTGATGAACATTTTTTCGCACTGCTGAAAGTTGCTTTGTCACAGCTGGAACCTGCTTCCGAAAATATTATGGAAAACCAAAAACAATTCCATATGTCTAACATGTCAGGGCTTTCGAATAAAAGTTAAAATGAATAATATTTAAGGTAAAAAGCAATTTGTGTAACATTTGTGTGTAATGCTGTAATGTTTTTATAATATTATGATTAAAAGCTTTAAAACAAAACGCATTTTCTCTACAATTCTCGTCCTTCTCTAAAATTTTCCTAAATTTTTTGCCCCTTCCATTAATAAAAACTGCTCAACCATGTTCTAGACCAAGAAAATTTAGAAGACTACATAAACACTCGATCTCTATTTTCTCATAGAAACACAGCATTACGGAAGTCTCGATGTCAGATCAGAAAACTATAGAAACATAATGGATGCTGGCCAAAGAATAGCAAACAAGAAATGGTGGATGTTAGTCATGATGATAGATGCAGCATTTATTATGTTAAATGATATTCGTAAAGCAGCTTTATTCCACTAAGATGAACAGCTTCATTAATGATCACATCTTCCGGTGAATTTTAGACCGATGCAATGTTAAAGGATATCTGATGTCATTCAACACTTTGAAGACCTGTTAGCAGTTTTATGATAAAACACATTTTAACTCAGTGTTCATAACATTGCAGTGAAAATGATCCCTTTAATAATCTGCAGAATACTCTCGGCTCTCGATGATGGAGACCATAGCGATATTTTATAGCATTCTGCAAGATTTCAGAGTCCATTTACTTCGGAATAAATCGAGATTCCTAGGAATTTCTAGAAATTTACGAGAATAACGTGAACCATTATACTTCAGTAGAATATACTATTAGGCAATTCCATTTGAGAACAAATTCAACGCTTTTTCTTATAAGATATAACTTTCAAACCAGAAATATTCTTTTGTGATATACAAATGTAGTTAAAGACTGTTTTTCTTCCGCTGTCAGTTTCTTTGCAATGGACCCAAGTCTTCAGTTTCTTCCGATTTTATAAATTTCTTGAAACAACTGTTTGACATGGGCCATTTTGCCAAATATTTTAAGCGATGATCTTCACGCAATGAAGCGTGGGCAACATAGTCTTTTAAGATATCTGTCCTCCCGTCGATGTTCTTGTCTTGTCGGGGAGAGTTGAGGCTTATCCATAACTTTGAGGGGTATGGCGGCGGTAGTTTGCTACTGGTATAGACTCCCAAGCCGGACAGGTCGAAAGGTAGGTGCCAGACGAAAAGGAACACCATCAAAAGCCAAGACAGACCTCTCCCTCAGGTGCTCAGATCCCCTTATTGATCTACTCTTCCCCCTTTTTGTCCTTGACTATCTTTGGGTCAGCGGTCTTTTGGATTTTGTCTGACATCGTCAGAAAGCAGGAGGATTAGAAACAACACCACAGATATCCGTTTCACCCTATTTTAATTTTGTAAAGCCATAATTAGCAATGACAAAAGAATCCCAAATAAATTTCACAGGCTGATTTCAAATCTCCTTCTAATATTTATTAATTCACGTAACAAAATTGCCTTCTTATGGTCATTATTAACTGCATACTGCATAGATCATTTCTTTATGCTCCATATACAGTGAAAATTTCATCAAATTTCAATTATCATTGCGTATTCAACAAGGCTCTGAATACGATCAATTCAGTTGTAAAAATCCAGCTTATAAATGAAGTATATCATTATTTTTTATACATTGATACAACTATGTAAACATTTACTTTTATATAATTATGCAATCATATTTTTGTTAGCTCTTTAACTATAAATACTAAATCCCTCTGCAACAGATTTTTGTTAATTAATCTTTTCTTTTTCTCACTGCGCCCATAAAAGATTAAATAAATTTTATAAGATGTCTTAATCAAAAAATACGAATAACTTAACTTTTAATTAAATAAAAGTATAGCTACAGAATAATTTTTCTAAACTCACAAATTTGAAATATTTACAAGTTTTTCGATAAAATATTTTTTAGTTTAGTAGTTACATAGTAATTATTATTTTCCAATGTTCTTTTCTTATATCGTCACGTACCGAAAAATCAAAATATGGTATTTCTGATAATCTTAATACGAGAAATACACTAAACTCCACAGATGCATAAAAACATATTCGAATATTATTATAAGTGTATAATAAATATTTGTTTCTTTAAACTGGAAAAAAACGTATATAATTATGTGTTAGCATGCTTTTTTTGGTCCATTTGCCAGAAAATGTCAGCGTACAAACGCCAAATAAACCTTCTAGAGAGTATAAAAGTACATTATAGTGTGTCAACGTTAAATTTGTTTTTATGTAAAGAATTTTTTAATAACTTCTTAAATATCAGTATGATAATGCACATTGTTTCAGAGTTATAATAATAATTAAAAATCACACAAACAGTTATCAGAAAAAGTTTGCGTACATTTACAAATTACAATGATATATGGAAATTGATCTTCATTTTTATCCTTTGTAAGCTTTTATGAAATGAAATATTGTCTTTTAATTATTTTTCTAATTAATATTGCCTTTTTAATATTGTTTTTTATTATTTATTAATTTTATCTCTTGTGGTGCCGCCAAACCTGTCTAGTGGTTAGGGTACCTGACTACAGATGAATGGGACCTGGGTTCGAATCCTGGCTCGGGCATGGATATAATTTCTCTCTTTCTTGTCTTTGTCCTTTCTTTGTGTGTGTGTGAATGGTTGCCTACTCTATAAACAGGTATCTATGGCATGTGAGTACTGAGGAAATCGGACTCCACACCAAATATGGTTCAGTTAGAAAAGTGGAGCAGCGCACCACATATTGCCAGCCTGGCTGGCACACGACAACAACTACAACATCTCTTGTGGTAATACAACAAATAGAATAAGTAAAACTATCTTTGTTTGTCATGATACATTAGTACTTGCAAACAAGTAGACTTAAAATGGATTCTAAGGAAAAAGAGATTGTTCTGGACGAAAGGAAAATCATCTTAAGACTAAGGAATGGAGGTAGAACTCTTCGATCAATTGGCAAGATAGTTAGAAGAATTCATTCTTCTAGCCAAAGAGTGATAAATAACTACAGGTCATCGAAATCTGCTATTTCAAAGCCTTGTAGTGGCCGTCATCTAAGTTGAATTCACAAGAAATGAGATACATCTTGAAATCGGTACATTTAAGTCAAAAGATTACTGAATCCCAAATAATAATTTATATTAGAGTAAGACTTTAAAAATCTTTTCATGAAGATACAAACAATACGATACTGAAAAAAATTAGCTATCATAGCCGTAAAGAAAGCCAGATATTTCAACTGACAATAAGCAAAAACGTTTAGAATTTGCCACTGACTTAGTAAATAAACCTTCTGAGTTTTGGGAAAAAGTAATAAGGGAATTGGATAAAGTAACCATATGATGAAAGCAAGTTTTGTATCTTTGGCATCAAATGAATGTAAACTGGTGTGGAGAAAACAAGGCGTGGCTTTTGAGAAGCAAAATCTTGTGGCTACAGTTAAACATGGTGGAAGTGGCTTAATGATTTGGGGGTGCATGGCAGCAAATGTAGTAGGTCGATAAACTTTTATAAATTCCACGTTAGATCATTTAGGATATCTAAATATATTAAAACAAATTTGAATTAGAGTGCACAAGATTTTAACCTTGGTTTCAACAAGACAATGATCTAAAACAGGGATGGGCAAACTACGGCCCGCCGGAAGGTTTAATCCGGCCCGCGGATAGAATTTTAATTTGCCAGTTAGAGGCAAATTAAAAGAAATATTCACATATATTATATATCCATCTCCTTTTCTACTTTGTTTAACACTATAACTACCGAAAGGGGTCATTTGACCCATTTTCCCATTAATTTTGCCGAATAAAAAAATCCTCGGTATGTTTAGTGTTAAATATTATATATTTTTTTCTTTTTTTCAAAGAGCAGGTAATCTGTTTACATTCTCTATTTTTGTTCCACAAAACATTACCGATTGAAAACTGCCTATGTTTACTATTTCCTTCGATTTATGAGTTAAAAGCGGAAGTTATTTCTTAGATATAGCTGTAGATTGGCGCAAATAAGCATTATCTTTTTCTTGTGGAGCAGACATATGGGAATTCAATATAGGTGAATTAGACCTCACATGTGGCAGACTACGCATTTTAAGCTCCATCTAGCGGCTTTTTCTTTTGGCGCGAGTTCTAATATTATTGATTGCGTGTTGAAAGGATTGTGTGGACATATAGCCTCATTTTGAATAGTGTGTGATGAAATTATTAAAAGTATAGAGTAGCTAGTGCTTGTTTGGGTTATTCGTAAAATATTTCAACCCCAAAACGGCTACTAAAAAACGTAAAGTTGATTCAGAGTGCCGCGCTTTTAATGATAAATGGACATGGAAATATTTTTTTCAGTTGAAAAAGATCAACCAGGGTGTCTTATCTGCAATGAGGCTGTAGCAGTCTTCAAAGAATATAACATTTACTATCATTTCACATCTAAGCATAAGAATTCCAATTACGAAGCAATGTCCGAATATGAAAAAAAAACAAAAGGCTGAAAGTCTTTGTAAAATAGTAAAATATTATAAGGCCGGCAAAATTTTTTCAAGAAGGTAAACTGTATGCAAGAAGCAGCTACACATGCAAGTTACATTGTAGCATACAATATTGCTAAAAATAATAACGCTCTCAGTGATGGGGAGTTCGTTAAACAATGCATGCTCCAAGTTTGTGATGTTTTATGTCCAGACAAGAAAAATAATTTTTAGAGTGTAAGCTTATCTCGAAAAATGAAAGAATGAAAGCCATCGATAAAAATTTGGCATCACAATTAGAGTCAAAGATTGGTCAGTTTAAATTTTGTTCCATAGCTATGGATGAAAGCACTGAAATAAATGATACTGCTCAATTAGTATTATTTATAAGAGGTGTTGATGAGAACTTTGAAATTATTGAGGAATGGGCGTGCATGCGTTCTTTAAAGGGAACTACATCGGCATATGATATTTTTCGTGAATTTCAGGAAGGGCTTTTAATTTAGAAAGTGCCTATAACAAATCTATGTAATATTACGACCGATGGAGCACCAAATATGACAGGAAAAAATCTGGATTTCTTGGACTCTTTAATCAAAACTATCCCGGGAGCAATGTTTTTCTACATTGTGTTATACATCAAGATTCTCTGTGTAAATCTGCATTGAATATAAAACCCGTGCTTGATTCAGTCGTGACACTTACAAATACTATTCGATCTCGCGGGCTTACTCACAGGCAATTTCAAGATTTTCTTCAGTCAGTGCAATCTGAATACTCTGATGTACTGTGTGTGTAAGATGGCTTAGTACAGGATGTGTTTTCAAGCGAGTTTGGCAGTTGAAAGACGACATTGTGTCGTTCTTCCATGAGAAACAGTGTTCTGTGGAGTGCGAAATGTTAGAAGATTCAAAATGGCTTTCAGACTTTGCATTTTTCACACATCTTCTTTGTTATATGATCATCAACTTGAATGTCAAGATGCAAGGGAAAAATCAATTTATCGACGATATTTGGTCACGTCTCAAAGCTTTTAAACTAAAACTTAATATGTTTACAGGGCAGCTAGGTAAGAACGACTTATCTAATTACCCTCAGTAAATGAAGAGAACCTTAAGAATTATGAAGAAAGCTTGAAAAAACTGCATTTTTGAGTTCAAACGCAGATTTCAAGATTTTAGTGCCATTCAAGCAGAATTGGATATTTTTACCATGCCATTCAACGTAAATTGTGAAGCAGTGAGGTCAGATTTGCAGCTTGAATGAAATGAGTTGCAATCTAACAATCATCCAGAGCAATTGTTTCTAAATAAGCACAAGTTAGAGTTTTACAAATCATTATCGAAAGTAAGTTTCCCAAATTTAATATCTCATGCTTAGAAAATCAGTGCTATGTTTGTTTCATCTTATATATGTGAACAAGTGTGTATATGAACCTTAGAAAGAATTATTTCAGAAGTAGACTGACAGATGAGCCTTTAGCCTCGTTTTATAGAATCAGTACATCTCACTTCGAATACTAGATATAAAGAACTTTAAAAAATTAAATCGCAATTACTTTCATCTCATTAATATATTAATTTGTAATACTTGTATATTGTTTTTAAAATTTTAGAAAAATTCATTTTAGCACGCCAAACTTTATTTTTTTCGATTTTTGGCCCGCGATCGAAAATGTTTGCGCATTCCTGATCTAAAACAAACTGCCCACAACAGCTGTTGTATAATATAAAAAAAAAGTTGCATACTCCTCCACAATATCCAGACTTAAATCAATTCGAACATTTATGGGACTTTTTGGAACAAAAGATTTCAGCATATCTTTCCATGGTATATTATATTGCCAAAAGAGCTATAATGATGGAATGGAATAATATTTGCTCTGCAGAAAACGCCAAGCTAGTTCACTTTATGCCAAAGCGATAGGAAGAGATTCTTAGATCTAAAGATTTTCCAACCAGATATTCAATTTTAATTGACAGTCCATAGAAGTTATTTTTAAAAGACTTTTCTTATCTGTACGCATATTTTTTATGACTTCTTTTTGTGCAATTTTTAATTATTACTTTGAAATAATGCGTGTTATGTATCTGAAATTGTTATTTATTTAATAATTCCTTATACATATTAGTATTTTAAATAAAAATAGAATTAATATTCACACTTTAATGTATTTTATTTTCTCTAGAATGTTTACTGTGGGTTTGTACTCAAACTTTTTCTGGGAAGTGTAAATATGCATTAATTATTTGAAAAGAATCTATTTTTCAGCAGATTCTATTCAATTAATATTAATGACAATTCACAACTAAACCAAGAGACTATAAATAACAGATATTGTTTTGGAGATAAATAGATTGTCCATGCAGACAATTTAAATACATGCATTTTATTTAATACTAGCTGTACCCGCCCGGCATTGCCCGTGCATTTAGAAAATGCAGATAAGTGAATAGCGCAGGAATAGTAGTTTAGGACATGTAGACTCTCTCTCTTCCCCCCCCAACACAACATTCTCCGTCGATAAAAAGGAACAATATATCCTAAATATTTTACACGGAAAATTTTCCAAAAGATGGTCGCCAGAATTGTTTCTCAAAAGGAGCTGGTACAACCCCGGAATCAGCTATCGGCGAGCAGCGATCTCGAGAAGTTTTATAAATAATTTTTTTAAAATTTTTCTAATTCAAAAATCGAAAATCGGGCTTCGAGGTCTGGTGGCCAGCCCCTTTGTGCTTCCGTGTAAAAAATTCCAGGTCCCTGCGTGGGATAGATTTGGCTGGAGAGTTCGGTCAGACAAATGGACAGACAGGCAGACAAAAGCAAGTGTAATGTGTCTGTCTATTATTATAGACAACGATTTTTACAGATTAAAAAGTTTGAAAAAATTAAATAGAAAAAATTTAGATCAACAATTAATGTTAACTAAGATTAATAGCAAAAGAAATTAGCTTGTTATCGGTACGTGCAACAAATCTCCAGATCATAGTCACTTTCAGACGACAGTTAAAAGGATTGAATAAAAATATGCAAGAGTAAAAACATTTGTAGAGGATCGCTATCTAGCTGTAAATGTCCAGTTATTTATAGATATGACTGCTGGGTGCCTATTTCATTACTGTTACATATGTACGATGACAAACTGGTAGCTGAGATAGGAGTGTTTTCCCTAACTCAATTTTACAAAATGTCCTTTGTTCAGGAAGAAGTTGGTTTGTTTCCCATTCGGCACTTTTAAATACGAGTAGTAATAAGGCTATGAGTTTAAAATGGATTTCGAGTCACTACTAACATTCAAGCCCAACAAAAAAAATAAATAAATAAATAAATAAATAAATAAAAAATAAAAAATAAAAAAAAATTAAAATTAAAATAAATAAATAAATAAAAAACATTTAAATCATCCTTGCCGATTTTAAAGTAACCATAAAGTGGATGTTATCATTTATTTATTACTTGCATAAACAATCAAATGTTAATATTTAATGTGCTTTCATAAATTTGCTGCATGAAATAAATTTATCCTTACTTAATGATAAATATGTATTTATTTTTTAATAGTGTTATCAAGAGAGACAAATCTCCAAGAATATATAAAATAACCGATCCCACTAAGATAGTGGCCAACATTTTCTTTCCAACTGCTCACTGAAGAGCTCATCCCACTGACAAATTTGCTTGATTCTAATGGGTGGACAAAATTGTATACTCAACATTATTTGAGAAAACGATTATTTGTTTGACTCACAGACCAATTAGAGTAAAATAAAAAGCCGTTCACATGATCGCAACTGTAATGAAAGAAACAACAACTTTATGGTTAAAAAAGTTATAAACCAAAAACTATTCCTAACTTTCAAATATACAATGAAATTATAGTACTAAAATTGAATATAACAATTGTTGTTTTTCATTTTACAAATGCATTTGCAAATAAATATTAATACCATTGTCAATAAACAGTCAACAGTATCAATTTGTTAAATAGAGAAAACAGTTTAATTATTATTTAATTAGAAATTATTTATACATGATTTTCATTTACAAAATTGTACACATAATGGCTTTTCATAGTTTTGAGATTAACGAGAAAAAAATATTTCCTAGTCAAGTCAATAATTAAAATTTTAATTATCAAAGTTAATTGACTGATTTTTACATCATTATTTTTCCAAAACAGTATTGCCTCACTTATTTTCCATCTCGTTCCAATACGTCAACTACTAGATTCAATCATCCCAGCTTGAGGAGCACTAGGGATAGAGAAATAAGACATTTACATATTGGGAAAGGTTACACAGTGAAAAGTGCTGATGTATACAAGTTCGATTCCAGTCGATAGTAAAGTATTGGGTTGTTCGGAAAGTCATTTCGTTTTTCCCACCTGAATCAGTTTTTTGTTAGTGAAAACCAACCATTTTATAAGTATGAAACCATGCTACGACAAGAAATACAATAAAAGTTATTGGACTAGAATTTACAACAAGCAATTCATAATGAAATATTTTATCGCTATACGTTTTTCATTTTCCTGTAAAACGAAACAACTTTCCGAACAACCCAATAGAAAGTAATAAGCTCAAAGCTAATGAATAGAAACAACCATAAAAAGCAAAATTTTGAAACCAGTCCCTAAAAAATCGAAATGTTCTACTCGAAAAATATATTCCACTAGCTTATCTAATAAATTTGATAAACCAAATTGTAATTGCTGGAAAGAAAATTGCATATATTGTGTTGCTGTCAATAAATTTTCAGCATTAGCTTTTTGTTCATGGACCCCAAAGATGTCTCATTTCATCGACACCCAGGCATCGATATTGACCCGTCCTATTATTCAATAGTTCATGAAATTTTTTTTTTTGCAATGGATCCTGAAAAATCAGAATGAAATTATTTCTGCAAGGGGGGGGGTGCACACATAAAAATAATCACTTGTAAATGTAGTACGTCTCCTGATGCCGATATTTGATTTGATTTTGCTTCAGTATAATTCATATCAATAACGGTATACATAATTTGATCACTTTATAAGTTTATGAGGTGACAGTATATTTTTGAGTTAGCAGTTTTATCAGAAAGATCCAAAACATGCAATGAATACGCTTAAGAACAACATGTTTCAAACCTGTTTAAATATATTTCTCTGCAACATGGGTCCATTCAATACCTGTGACGTGTGGTCGTGAATTATCTTGATAAAACGTATCGTTTATTCAACGATACGTTTTTTCAAGATACGTGCCGGAAATGCAATCAACACTGCTCAAAGTGCATTTAATTCTAACAAAAGGTGAAAGATTCATATCCAATGACACTTATGACGTCACTCCAAATGACAGACCTATTATGAAGATTATGCAAACATACACAGTCTACCAATAAGTATTTGGACACCTATGCAAATTACATTAACGGTCCTGAGGTACGTCACAAACTCCGCCGGTAGATATCGTGTAGGAAACAGCATCGGCATTAGTCCCATGCAAGCTGCCACGCAGTTCGGAACTCTCTGATTTCGAGAAAGGTATAATTATCGGGTATCACAAATGTGGCCGATCCTAGGACTATCTAGGAATCTGAAGAACGACTACAATGTTCAAAATAACGTTAGAATCCACAAACTGTTGAAACGAATGTTGTTATTGTTGTTGCACCTGAATGGTTCCCCGTACCTAGCGCAGAGCTGTACTCTACCAGAAAAAACTCTACAAAACTATTTTGTATCATCAAAACTGTGGAATAGTCTAAGAATCAGTTGATTGTTTAATAAATTCTGGTACTATTCTACAGTTTTGATGTTACAAAATAATTTATAGTTTATTTAAGTGGAATATCCCATGCATCATGCACGAGATATTGCACTTAAATTGGCTGAGCTGATTTCACTTCTTCCTTAGCACACAAATCTGCACAATATAACACAATAAAGGTTTATCACAAATTTAATTGCCTTATTTATTATTGTCTGACTTTCATTAATTAAGCTGATGAGACTGAATTCTCAGGAATTTGCAAACATTAAGCATAATAGCTGCAAAATATAAAGAGAAGTTTTCTTGCAACAACATTACAGTTGATAAACAAATCGGAACAGAAAAATACACGTATTTCTTAATTTGAAACTAGTTAATCGTTCAAGAATTATGATATTAATGTTTAATTTATTTTTAGAGTATTTTATTTAGGATTTTTAACATTTCATAGTAATTAACAGGAATGTGCAAATTAAAGAGCCGTCTAAAATATCGTTCTTTTCGCAGAAACGAAAATGCAGTAATCGCGAAATAAAGATAAGGTTTCAACTAAACAAACTAGTTGTCTCAGTCATATAGTGAGTTAGGAAACTTCAAGTTGATTCTTTTAGAGTAAAAAACTAATTTCGTTTATACAGAAACTAAACAAATCTTCTTTGAAATAAGAGACTCAAGAGTCGAACTCCTTGCTTTCGTCTAATTTTCATCTGACACACTGCCTGGCTGAGACCGATATTTAAACCTCTTCAGTAATTCAAACAGCATTCCTCGTGGTCATTTCTAGAACATTCCTATAGTATGCCTATGATAACTGTTGGTCCTATCGACTTGAAACTTCAAAAATATTGACTTATCTTTTGTCTCTAAATGAGTCATCAAATATTGCCAAGTCGCCAAAAATATTACCAAATGGCGCCAAGATGCTTTAGACTTTACATTTATTTTTCTTTATTGAAAATCTTATTTTCCAGAATATAAGCGTTTAGACAATATCACAAATTGAATGATAAAAAATTAAAACAAGTTATTATAACTTGCTTTATTTATTATTTATTTAATAAAATATATTTGCAGACTTTACATTTTTTGTAACGATATACGCGTAAAGATTTGAGGTACTCAACATGTTTGCACCTAACAATTTTGTATCTTTATCCATAACAGAGTTTACTAACGCCCAACGTTCCACAGTTATGAGGATTTATAGAGTAGAAATTTTAGTTCTAAAGTTTGAAAGCAACCACAGAATGTTAAAACATATGAAAATATTTTCTAAGTGTTTTATATCAAATTTTCACTAAATTAACCGATTACAATGTCATCTGGTTGTATCCCTCATCTTCTATTATGATATCAAGTTTTTTCCTATATGGTCGTTTTCAATCACGCAAGCGTTAACTACATTGAGTCTGATGGCATAAAACAGCCAAACCACTAACATTTCAAGCCCAAAGTGAGAATATCAAACCCAAGAATTGTTGAATTAAAGACCAGAGAGCTAAGCATTCGGCTATCAGCTTGTCACGCGACAGTTACAACAGGAAGGATGATGTTAACTACCACTAATGGAGACAATTTTCAGAACACTTTCAACAATGTTACATGTTTGAGCTTACTTGAAATTAACTTTAACTTAAAAAAAATCCCCAAAACATACGAGTTATATGAAATTATTTCTAGTTTCATAAATTTTACACAGCCAAAGATTTCGCTCTAAGCTCTATAATTAGCTTTTAAAGTAAAAAAAAAACGGTCTGCTAAAATAAGTTTGGCTTGTTTTGTTTGTTCCCCAACAGTCATGTTTTGTGTACGAAGACTAATTAGATTGGGACACACAATTGAATGTGGATTCCGAATCCCAAAGAACACTGACGCTCGAGGTTTGAATCAAACTCATAGGTTATTGAAGGGAAGATCAGATGGTTAATAATTTCACTGCCAGTACTGCTCCCTAAAACAGGGGCATTTTTTTTTTTTTGGGGGTCCAGATATGAGCCTGGTTGACTTTTGATTGACGATTTCACACAATATTATTTCATTGAGAAAGGGAAATAAAACTGATAAGGAAAACTAAGAAAATTAAGAAACTGATTTACTGATAAATAAGAATGCCTAGGGATTACGTCCAAACTTAAGCTCAATAGATGATGAAGCAAAAATTTAAAAAATCCACTTTCGTGAAGCAAAAAGTTATATATCTCAAACATAGGAATCAGTTACTGAAGAATAAAACTGCATTTTCGACTAGATTGATGTATTCTACTAGATTGCAAATGGAAACATATAAGGAGTTTGTTTCGCAATGATTCATTAAGAGATGTTTACCAATCTTTATAATAGGAAGAGTGTTTTATCAGCTGAATATTTTACAATTTTTTTTATTAATATTGATATAATTTTACCCAACAGTAATACATTTTCATAGGAAAAGAGTAGTACACGTGAAGTCGTATTATTTTGTTCACTCAGCCAAATAGTGAAATAACATTCTTCGAAAGGGAAGATTCCGGGTTCGATTCCAGACATTACTAAACAAAGTAAAATGAACATGGCTCTTCAGTTTTCTTTAACGTATTCTAACCAGCCCTTATGAACAGTGTGCTTAAATAGGTCACCGTTGCATTGTTTCCATGTTAAATGATAACCTTTGAAAGTGACAGTTCAATAATTGGGGATTGTGTGCTTGCTCCCTGCATCTAAATAACGAAGATTCCCATCTAATTGGTAGAAACACGCTATTGGCTAGGTACAGGGAAGTATACTGGTGCAAAGATATTTGTTGCATCAGTATACAAACTATAGTTTGGTTCTCGTTCTCATTATCGGAAGGTAATGAGTTCGAAGCCCGGCTTAACCAAATAACCACCATGTTCACTAAAGTTGACAAAAGCACGTTAAATAAGTCGTAATCTGAATGTACTTTGAGTGACTGTCGCAATGTACTTTGAGAGGATAGCAGGTCCAGTATCCGGAGTTTCTATATTGTCCACCAGCAATTTTCATATATTTTAAAGAGGCCATTACGGAACCAGGTATAGGAAGTATGCTGGCAGTTGAATCTTGTTCAATTGTCGCTCAACATCATCTTTTTGCACACGAGAGCTAATTAGACAGGAACACAGTTTAATGTGGATCACAACAAACTATTAAGCCCACTGCGGGATTCGAACCTGCGAACTGCAGAGCAGAAAGCAGAGCACTAACTATTTTGTCTTACTTATGTTGGATGAGTGACTAGAAATTCTTATTTTAATCACACAAGACACATGAATACCATCCATTTTGTAAGAAAATGTCCCGGAAAGATATCCACAATGCGCATACACAAATATCATACAATATTCGGTCATAAAATTATCCGTTGATGTCATAATAAATTTGGTGTTTTAAAATTAAAATACCAGAGGGACTCACAGTGTGGCTCTATGTGCCCTTAGGTTAACATTGATTTAATTTTTTTTTTCATTTACAAAAATGGTTATCAGTCTCAATAAATATGAGTTTTAATATTACTGAATAAACAAGCAAATCTTATTGAATAATTTGTCTTTGTGTAAGAAAAATACCACTCTATTCTTACATTTTTTAAATTCAAATTACATTAAAAAATTATAAATTGGATATGAAAGAAAAATAATAATTTAAAGATAACCAGTCATTTATAAAAAAATATACTTTTCTAAGGTGATACTTTTTTTAACCCCCAAAAATATTTAAAAATTCCCCGTTTGATTGTTTGTAAACAGCAGCTTTTCTCAGAAAAATTTTAAAAATTTACGAAATTATTGTAATAAAATTCAATTTAAAAATCAAATGCACTGCAAATTTTTTTTTTAAAATCAATACAAATGGAACACTGTAATAAATAATTGTATTTAAATTTACTTTTAATCAGAATACTTCGATACAAAATATTTAAAATATAATATTAATATTATTAGAAAGCTTAAAGAAATTTTTTCATATTTCTGTCGCAAAATTTAAGGTTTAATTGCAAAATTGCATTTAAAAAATTTAAATTCCTAATTCTGCAAAAATATGAAAAAATTAGTTACAAAATAAAAGAAAATTCTAATACCTGATTTGCGAAATCTTTCACGTACATTTTCATAACAGCAGATTCGAAGAAATTTCGTCCATCCAGGCATGAAAAGAAAAATTATACAATTATTTTTCCATTAAATATATTTTTGCATTATAATTTTGATTATAAATACTTCACTAAGCAATAAATGCATAGCAGAAAATTTTTAAATTAAAACAGTTTGGCAAGATATTTAATAGAAAATCAATACAACACAAGGGATTTATTCAATAAAGGCAAATAAAATTAAGTTTGTTTACTTTGCAAAAAAAATATTTACTGAATTAATAATCTGAATTTGTTAGCTTATTTTATTTATATTGTAATAATTATTTAAACTTTAAAATTATCTGGATTAAGCACACATTTTAGAAGCAAGAAATGCTTTACCATTTAAATTTTATAGCTATAAAAATTTTAATCTTTTCAAAAAAAGTTGGCTTCTTTATAAAAACAATCAGTTGAACATAAAATATATACATATAATAGCATTATAAGCTATTTAAAGAATGCACAACAAATATTTAGAGCAATTTCTAATTAAATTTTGAACTAGTATAAAATCAGTAACAGATGGCATAGAACATAGCCTAAAATTATCGCACGGCGATTATAAAAGTACTTTGCAGTATCATGGTGTGAATTTAATAAATTACTTGGCTATGGTTTTGAAGTTGTTTATTGCTCACAAGAACCAATTAAACCGGGATCCAAATTTTATAAAATGAATTCTGAATTACTAAAAACATCTTCACCTGAGATGGAAAACGAATTCACACTGAACCAAACGACCAACAGCTTTAAACCTTCAGCTGTTCAATTTGAATTTGAAAAAAAATGAAACAGAAAAACTTTTGTAACTTATGAAATATTATGCACAAATGTATTTACGTACATCTAATGAGTTTTGATTGTTTAAACAATATTTAATAACTATAATCATTATAAATTCAGTGATTTAAATTATTCAGTTTTAATTTTAGAAAACAAAATATTTTATTAATATATAAGAAGTTTTAAATTTATAATGATTTAAAAAATCACTTTATCAAGGAAATTAAATCAATGCATATTTCTAAAATTTTCATTAAAAACAGTTTTGATGGATACCGACAAATTTAGAAGAAAAATTTAAGAAATTATTGAAAAAAAGATTATAAAAAACTAAGGATACTGAGGTTTGCATACAAAAATACATAATTGTAAAATAATTTGTTCACATTTTTTTAATTTCAATATAAAAATTATTGGGAGGTATTATAATTATTGAATTTATGTGACTTAGTCAGAGAAATTGGGTTACAATTTTCAGTCACAATATGCTTAGAAATATTCTTGTTGTAAGAAATCGTACAAATATAAAGACTGAAACATCTTTGTAATATGAAACTGATTATCTTCAAAATATGTTTAACAATTATTTCCAGTAACGCGTTGAAAATCATGACATTGTTATTAGTCATCGGAATTATCTGTTTAATTGATCTATTGACAATTACTTATAAATTCATTTTACTGAAAATAAGTATAAAATATTTACTTTAAAATATTTCGTTTAAATATTTTGAATTAGGAGAAAAGCAAAAAAGTATTCTCAAACATACCACTCACAATACCTAAGCATGTAAAAAACATATATTAATTAGCTAAATTTACCGAATATCGGCAATCATAAATAACTTTATTTTCCGGTTACAGATGTCTCAATTCTAAAATAAACTTTCAAAAACGTACTGTAAAATATTAAATAAAAAATAATTATCATTATTATCAAAATTATAATTATTATCCCTAATTAAAAAAAATTAGAGATAATAATAAATCTAGTCAGACGAAAATAAATTGCTCCTTAGCAATGACAACAAAAGTACAAATAATTTGCCTTAAAACTAAAATAGTATCATTTTACACTCTAACATACTACAGTAACAGTTATGTTATAGTATATAAATTAAAATTAAATACGAAACTACATAAGCTTATCATTCTATATTTTCTTAAGAATATAATACACAGCAATTTTAAAACAATACAGGAATATTAAGCAATATTTAAAACATCGCACATACTAAAACTGAATATATATATATATATATATATATATATATATATATATATATATATATATATATATATATATATATATATAAATTCCAGTACCAAAGATGTTAAAAATTACAAAAAAAAAAACTAAATGCCAAAGAAAATATTTCTATTCCAATAAGAATAACTTCAAATAATAGTTTTCCAATTAATAGTATCTTATTATATGAACAATCTTACAA
>JAPDSC010163066.1:0-21973 GCA_026290005.1 Latrodectus geometricus
CTTACAGCTGTTACTTTCATTGTGTAAGCACATTTTGAATTAATAAATTGTATAAAAATAATTTAAATCAGAAAATTAAGCTTTTTTTATAAACTAATAACATTGTAAATAAAAATTCAAAATACCTTAAAACCAGTAGGACACCAATCAACAAACTGAATGCTTCGCTTTGTTTTTATGTTAGCTATTGCAGCATTGACATCTTTAGGTACTACATCACCACGGTAAAGAAGACAACAGGCCATGTATTTTCCATGACGAGGGTCACATTTTACCATTTGATTTGCTGGTTCAAAACAGGAATTAGTTATTTCTGCAACAGTAAATTGTTCATGATAAGCTTTTGCAGCTGAAATAACAGGAGCATATGTAACCAGTGGGAAGTGAATTCTAGGATATGGCACTAAATTTGTTTGAAACTCTGTAAGGTCAACATTTAAAGCACCATCAAATCTAAGTGATGCAGTAATCGATGATACAATTTGGCCAATTAATCTATTCAAATTAGTATAACTAGGGCGATCAATATCTAAATTTCTACGGCAAATATCATAAATAGCTTCATTATCAACCATAAAAGCACAATCTGAATGCTCCAAAGTAGTATGAGTTGTTAGAATAGAGTTGTATGGTTCTACAACAGCAGTTGATACCTAGAAATAGAAAATAAGTTTAAAATTTTAAAAGTAACAAAACAATTTTTAAGTACAGCTTAATTTTATAAGTATGGCTTATCAAATTAAATCCAAGCAAGTCACAAAATTAAAATTTACAGATAGACATGCAAGTTCCACAAATATCTTTCCAGCTACATTTATATAATCTTAACCCTTTAAGCGTGCTTGACGAACTCACCTCGTCATCGGAGTATTAATTTAACCCTTTAAGCGTCAACGCTACATGCTTAAAGGGTTAATATAGTTTAAAATAGTGAATACCCTGTTTCCTAAAGAAAAATATTCAACAAGCATTAATGTAAAATCTTTGGAAATAAAATATATTTTATTTCCCAAGTTAAGATATCTGGTTCAACTTTGAAAGTAAGAATGTTTGTGAAGAAATTAGAACATTAAAAAACAACATTTTATAAAGCAGAAATTATGCACAATTAAAGGAAGAAAGTATTGTTTTACTGATATTTTTTTTAAACTAACAAAAATTTATCATTTGCTGAAATATTAAAAATAAATCAATGTTTATCGCTTAAAGATAAACATACCTACATAGTAATATTTGATATATATTTAAATATGCTAAAAAATCAACGATTTGGAGTAAATACAAATACTTCAGTTGTATTTTAATTAAATCTTAGGATTTCTTTATAAATCAAGAAAACTCAAGAATCAAAAGAAACTGAAAAGTATTTACCATGTAATATTTTGGTAGGATTAAATTTTACAATTCAAGACTTCAAAAATGAGATCTCTTAAAAGATCTTGAGTATATTACAGCCTAAAAATCATTTAATTTAAATTAGTACAAGATTTAAAAAGCATATTTACCTGTGGAGCAGGATAAACTGCAAATTCTAGTTTTGATTTTTTACCATAATCAACAGATAATCTTTCCATAAGGAGGGAAGTAAATCCTGAACCAGTACCTCCTCCAAAGCTATGGAATATAAGAAACCCTTGCAATCCAGTACACTGATCAGCAAGTTTACGAATGCGATCAAGAACAATATCAACAATCTCTTTTCCAATGGTGTAATGTCCTCTAGCATAATTGTTTGCAGCATCTTCTTTCCCAGCAATCAATTGTTCAGGATGGAAAAGTTGACGGTAGGTGCCAGTTCGAACTTCATCAACAACGGTAGGTTCCAAATCAATGTAAACAGCTCTTGGTACATGCTTTCCAGCTCCAGTTTCATTGAAGAAAGTATTGAAGGAATCATCCCTATTACCAACTGTTTTATCACTTGGCATCTGACCATCAGGTTGAATTCCATGTTCAAGACAATATAATTCCCAACAAGCATTGCCCATCTGGACACCAGCTTGTCCAACATGAACACTGATACATTCACGCATGGTTGTAAATCTGAAATGATAAAATATTAAAATAAAAAATAGATTCTAAGGACAACCTTTTAAAAATAACGCATTTGATATGATACTGAAAGAAAAAAATCAATTTTAGTACATTTAAGTAATTGGTTAATTTATAGACCATTGTCTACTAGAAGAGTGACAAGTTTTTATCAAAGTAGAAAAACATAGTCGCAAAACAAACTTTTTTCATTTCTGTGAAAAAAGATGCCAAATGTTAAAATAATATATTTTATTGTAGTCAAATTTTAAATAAAAATATTTCACACTTCCAAAATTTTTAATCTATTTAAGTCAATAAAAAATAAACTGCTTTTATTATTCCTCTCATCATTGTAAATTAAAAAAATTTTTAAACTTACAACGAGGGGACACATTTTGATGAAAATAATCAATCCCATAATTTATAATTGGTTATGTATATTTTTATTTGGTTGATTAAAAATCATAGACTGGTTGGTAGACTTATTTTTACGAAATCTTAGAGAAAGGTAAAGACAGTTTGTAAAATAAAAATTAAGATTTTTATTGTTTTTTTTAACCAACTATTTATAATTATATATATATATATATATATATATATAAAGAAAAAGTGTGTGTATATATATATATATATATAAGAATGCACTATAAGATGCACATGCAAAATAAAATCCATACTTTAAAAGAACATTTACTTTCATTTTATTCATGAGAATTATTGGAAGAAATTCCTTTATCTTTTCTCGCTTAAAAACTAAATTTCAAAATATATATTTCTCTAATTTTTCAATGTACAAAAGCATTTTCTTCCCCCTCAAAAAATACACAAGTGCAGTTAGCCATTCATATGCTTGTTTTGCCAATAATTTTTACAATACATTATTTTCAGTTTAACTCTGTATCTGTGAATTTTTTTTTTTATTCATTATATTCTCAATTTCACCAGATATTTCTTCTTTACATATCATGTGTGAGTACATTAGAAAAATACTTGAAACTTTAGGCAGTAAAGAAATTTTTTGTTGAAGTTTGATGACATAAGCGAAGATGAATGACATATGCATGAAAACATTACCTTGGCTTTCTTCAGTTATGGTACTTTTTTCATAAAGCCTGCAAATCTAAATGCTTTCAGTATTGCCTTTCTTTCAACATCATTACATTCATTGACAAATGCATTATTTTTTGAAAGTCAATTTCATAAGTTTACTTAACTCCAAGACCATAATCAACTTTTGCAAAAGTATATTATATATATACATACATACTATTTGCTCTTGAAGCTATTGATTATACCGATCCATGGGATACTAGACAGACTAATCAAGTATTTGTAATAAAAAATGTCTTAGCCAAAATAATTCAGTTAAATCATAAAAAATTTTGTTCTAAACTCTACAATATTACACGAACATTGCAGTAAGACCACCATACATAACTTCAGACATTACCATCAACAGGCATGTTCATTCCACTCATTTTTACCACCCAATAAGAAAACTAATTTAGGATACTTTGTTTCTCTACTATATTTCCAAAAGAGCACATCTACCAATGTCATTTGCTTTTTCAAAAGAGTTTTTATTAAACAGCACAAATTGAAATTATAAATTTAGTTAATTCTGATTAAGTCAAAGTTGCATATTGAGTAATTGATTTGTTTATGAAATTGAAAAAGTATACATTTAACAGTTTAAACTCAGAAATTAAAAAGTTGCCATCAAATTATTAAGTAAAACTTGTATTTATAAAATTCATATCAAAATTTAGAAATATTTGATGTATATAAACTACCTAAACTTAATTCATGATAAGATGGCATTTGGCATGTGACATATGACTCCATTAAATTACCTTGCAACATCAACCTGCATTTGGCAATTGCTTTTGATTTATTTGGCAATAGGGTAAAATATCCCTAAATTTTATTTGGCTACTTTTTGCTAAGTATAACATAAGCAAATAAAAGTATCTAAATTTCTAATATTCTTCTAACTAAGTATTAAATAAATAATTAGCTCAATGTGACCTAAAATTTATTAAGCTTAAAAATATATTACGATATATTTGAATCTTTAAGACTTTTGATAAAATTTTTTAGTTTTTATTATTGTGCAATTTATTATGTATAAAAACAAATTGTAACACAAAATAAATTTTTAATAACCTTATTAACAACTTAATTATTGCTAAGAAAACTGTATAGTGTAATTTTTAAAGATTTATTCGAGTTTTCTCTTACAAATTGATTATTTTGTTAATAATTTCTCGTTTTTTTTTATAAAAGATTGAACAAAAATTTATATAACATTTTAGCTTAAAGAGACCAAAAATATTTTTCAAAGAAGCAGTCAATCACAAAAGCTTCATGGCTAAAAATAAGAATGTTAACCATTTAGAAAAATGCTGAACAATTTCAAGATCTGAAGACCATTTTTATTAGCATTATCTTTATACACTATTAAATATTTTGCCTTTATATGTATTGTTTTTTAAATATAAATATTTTAAAAATTTTAACACATCTCAGAAAATAAATCTTTAGATTCAGTATTTTTTTTAAAAAAAAAAAAAAAAAAAAAAAAAAAAAAAAAAAAAAAAAACTAAATGATTACTTAAAACTTAAAATCTTACTACCAGAAAACACATCTGGAAATTTATAGTTTCAACAATTTTGAAACTACAAATTTCAGTTGGGTTTCTGTATCATATAATGTTATTTATTTAAAAGATTTTAAAATTGAACATTTATGGCCAGTAATTAAAATAAATTAAACTGATGTAACTTGTCAATAAAAGCTCTTTCATATAAAATTTTTCATCTATTCTTTCTTGTCTTGGGTATTTCTATAATACTCATCTCTATACAGATTTATCTGAATGTTTAAAATTTAATATTCATTTCCTTTATTCTTTTATAAGAAAAAAACCCCAAGATAATATTGGTTCTTATTTTTAATTTTATAATATAAAGACTTTTACAAAGGAAAAAATTTAATATTAATCATCTTCTATATTAATATTAGAAATATAAGTCCATTGCTATGTTCAATGATCATAAAATAGTTGTATTACCCCTTTACTCATTTCTTACCCTTAGTTTACAAAAATAAATTTAGCACTATTGAATTTAAAATTTATTAACTGCACTTCTAGAATAATTTTAAATTTCTATCACTAACAAAACTAAAATCTCAATATAAAAAGAAAAAATTAGTATGGAAATTTTAGCTGATAATGTTTTGCCTTATAAATATAATATTAATTCTACAAGTCAAAGTTTCTCAACTTAAATAGAATATTCAGAACAGAAGTTTAATTTGTTGAAGATTTGAAGTTATTTTGAATCCTCTCTAAAGATAAACTCTAATATGAGAATCAAAATTTTTAATTCAATCTAATCATTCAAATAATGGGTTAGCAACTAATTATTCATAAAATATAAAGAGATAGTTCATTTTAAAAAAAATCTTTAAAGAGGTATTTATAAATTCAATTATAATTTGATCATACTATAGTAAATAGTCATCGAAATGGCATGCAAGACTTAAGGATATCTATTATGATATAAACAATGTGATTTGAGATAACCTATTAAATGAAACTAGTTAAATCTTAAATAAATCTTTGTAGTTTGACTTTGCCTTAATCAGTGTTAAAACTGCAAAAGTTTTTAATAAATATTTAGAAAGGGCTATGATTAAAATACATTAATTTTTAAAATTTCAATCAACAATTGTATATCAAGTTATGTTACTAGAAAAATTTGATAAAGTATTTAGTATATCTTTATTATAACACACTTAGAAAACTTTTAAATTAAAAGAAAAGTACTAAAAAAATTAGTTTCCCCATGAAAAATAGAAAATATATCTGAATTCAAAGTATTGATGAATATAAAATTCAATATCCAAAATAATGATCCTCAAAACATGTACTTTAAATAAGTTGGGCATCAAATGGATCGAACAGGGAACAAAAAAGTGGTAGGTTCCCATGCCCAACACCATATTCTAAGTGAAAATCTGTTTTCAGATTTCTTTGTACAATACATTGGAAAACAAGACTTTATTATTTTTTTTTTAATACTAGGTCCATTGTTTGTTTTTAATCTTAAAAAATACAATAAAACAGTATCCTGTGTGAATGTTTACACAGAAATCGATTACCAATTAACTGTCAAAATTACAAATAATAAGATGCAAAATTAAAATTTTAAGCTAAACTCTTCATAGTAGAAATAAAGAAATTTTTGCCCCAAAATGACGAATGAAAAATTTATCAATAAATGCATTATTTTTGCAAAGCTAAATTTATAATCACTGCTTCAGTGATTGCAAATTTATTTCTATTAATTTCAGATTAAAATTGCTGGAATATTCTAGTTTTATATTTGACTAGCTAATGTTAAACCGAAATTCTTAACTTTCGATATTTCGAAAGATTTTGATTTTTCTTAAGAGAATATTCAAATTTAGATTAAAACAAGAAATGCGAATGAAATTTCATAACAATCTCGATGAGCTCTGAATCTTTTGAAGTTTTTTCAAAACCGAAAACTATCTTTCAAACAAAACAAATAAGTTACCATAAGACATAAATTAGAAACACAAAAAACTGAATTCAGCATTGCTACAGAATACATTATACCTTTGTAGTGATTATAAGATATACTATATAATTTTGCAGAATACTGAAATTACAAGAACATGAAAATTTAAGATACAAAACAGTTTAAATTGACATTATTTATGTACTTATCAATACAAAAGACCAGCAATTTTCACATGCAATTTCACGATTATTAATTTTCTTTAACTAGCAACTTAAAAAAAAATTGTAACTTTTAAGAAATTTTTACAATGACACCCGTTAAAATATTATGGGTGTGGATATTCAAGAGTTATCAACTAGTAAAAAATAATTACAATTATTTACGATTTCATCATTGATTACACTAAATCATTTTAATATAAAGGTATACTAACTTTTTGAGAAACAAAAGATATTCAAAGCTGAACACTTCAATTTAATCGACGTACCAAGATTCACCACGAACACAGAAATGATTTTACCGCGTGCAACAAGTTATTAACGGAATTTTAGAAAGTTTTGAACCAATCAGAATGAAGTATTTCGTAAACGTGTATTTTAGAAGCTGTAGCCAAGTATGATTAATTTTAGAAATATAATTAGCATTTTAACATAACAATAACTATGATAAGCCACTTACATTTTTTTAAACTGAGATAAAAAGAAAAATATTCAAAAAAATATTAAAAACTAAGAATTTTTTATTTAAAACTAAGGGGAAGTTTTAAGTGGCTTTGATCATATGAGTTTGGAAATCTGTTGCAATAACTAGTCTTAACAAACCATCAAATTTTTTGTTTCACGAACACATATCACAGTTACTTCAAAATTTACTATTTTATAGATGTGTACTGTATGCATCCCTAGTATTAATGAAATGTACTCCGATAGTTAAAGCTGTTGGTTGAGTGAGAATGAATTTCTAAATAAGCGCACTTCTTTTGAAAGTTTCACAATAAAGGAACCGGTACTTAAAACACATATGCTTAATTATTACATGAATTCTTTACGTCGTTATAAATTAAATAATCTCTTTTTTCCTCAAGATATATTCATTTATATAGCGTAGATATAAGGTCGGTGTCCATATTTTATTTGACTGTATTTCTGTTTTCGGCCAATAACACTTAAGTTCTGTTTTTTGAGGCTTCGTGACTACATTTTATATAGAAAGGTAAAAACCTGCAACTATATAATGTTAATTTAAAGGGATAAATTGCTGTACAATTCAATTAGTTCATTTTAATGAAAACCAAACTTTCCATATAAATTGCAAGATAGTTGATTTTACAAATTTTTGAAAAATACTCGCTCATATTTTATATAAATATTTAATTATATCTGAGAAAAAAGTTTTTTTTATATTCTATGAAAAAGTATAGAAAAATTGTGATTAAATTTTTATGTACAGCATCCCGCTTATCCAGTTACATCCTATAGGTGTCCATAATACCGTGTCCGAACAACACATTTGATAGCATTTTTAAATATCTACTAAGCATTGTCGTGGCAGCAAATTAAAAATTAAATAAGATGGGACTACTTAACAATGAACTTTAAATCATTTTTGGTGAAATGTTTTAAATACATTTCAAGTGATGTAGTTTGTTTTTGATTTTTATCAGGTTTATTGAAAGAGCTAAATCTGATGACATCAACACAAAAGATAAGAGAAGCAAAATTTGAAAAAATAACTAAACAGAATCCTTTATGTGAGATTAAACAAAGCACCAAAAAATTACGATGGATTTGGGAAAAAATAGATTTGTCAAAGTTCTTCTTTCATTTGATATTTATCATTTCAACTATCATCATCTTAATTACCTTCATTTTGGTCTATAAATATTTTTAATGCGTGATCAAATATAAAAAAATTCAAAAATTTGCAGCCAATTTATAATATTAACACGCAATATACTTCAAAATCATTATGTTTTTAAATCAGTTTGTATGCAATAGCGAATTAAATATAACAGCTCAATCACTTCCAATGGACATCTTGGAGTCGGTTATAGATGTTTTCCGAACCAAGATGAGTTTTCCAACAATTAATGGATATTAATTGTTGGAAAATGGTCATTCGTTGAAGATTAGCCAATGGACATCTATCATGGATATAATGTAAGTATTTATTCCAGTACATTTTTTCTAATTGAAGTGAACTTTTAGGTAAAAATTTAGGTTTAAATTTTCAAAAAATAGCCTAAAATCTCGCCAATCTGCACAAGCGAGGTCAGAAAATAAACAGAATATTCCATCTTTCATTGGTCGGTTCCCATTTTATCAGAATGCCCCATTTTTCATTGGTCGGGATCCCTCATCTGTGATTAGTCAAAATTGGTTGGGTTGCCAGAAAATGTTATTTATCACCAACTTTGGAAAATCACGCCAATAGCGACCGTACAGTAAATTTGAGCCAACTTTTATTTTGATAAATATTAGTATTGCATAATAATTAAATATTTTCCTATTTATTTGTGAATGGCATTATTAATATGAAATGCAGGAATTTAAAATACAGAAAAGAGTTTTACAGAAATATTAATTTTGGTTTTGTAATCATTTTTTTGTTAAGATTAATGTTAGTTTCAAATTTGCCCTTTCATTCATATTTTTAAGATTTTCTGTTCTTATTTTTAAAATTAGAGATTTTTAGTTTTCATATTTTAATAGTACATTTTTTTATTTAATGAAGTCAGTTTATAAACAACTTATGTCCCTTAAATATTGACTCCCTTTAAAATTTGTCAAAAAGTAAATTATTGAAAGAATCTGGAATATATTTGCGAGAATTTTCATAATTCATCACTAAAGTGACATATTTGATGGTAACTTTTAAGTTACTTTAGTTTCATAATAAACTCATTTATAAAACTGAATTTGCAAGACTGAAAATACGTTAGCAAAATATATGTGCATTATAAGCTATAAAACTTAAACTTGTCAAAATTACCGGTAATTTAAATTGAAAATTATTGACTTTGATTGTAAAAAAATATAAAAAGTTAAAGTATTTAGTAATAGGTAAATCTAAATAAAAACCATTATTTTTAAACACTTATTAAATTAACTACAACTTTTTTTTTGTTTCTGATTAAAAACTTCTATGTCAGTGAAAAGCAAGAAATGGTTTTTAATTTATTGTAATATATTTTTTTTATGTCATTTTCAATATTCAGTATGAAAGATAGATGAACAAAATTATTTTTCTCTTTTTGAACCAGATTGTTTTCAAGTGATTCCAAATAAAAAAAATAATTGAAACTGTTTTATATACTTAAATTAATATGAAGAAAATAATATATTTTCCCGAATTGATAACATCAGTGAGATAACATATTTTTGGAAACCTATAAAAGTTGATTACCAAAATTCATTTGGTTTTTATGGAAATAAAAAAGAATTGACTTCAATATCCTACATTACAGTTTACAGAACTTAGTTAAGAAAGCTATTAAGAAAGAATAATCTTAACTATGTTATTAACACAATTAAAGTTATTTTGTTCAATGTGTTTGAAATTGTGTTTGATAAAGTTTATTTAAATTAAAAAAACTGTTTTCTAATTATTTAAAAAGTTAAAGAATTAGAAAAGCATAATAAAGCTAATGCTTCTGCCCCAACTATATGTTACATTGCATTATAATTGATTTATTCACATTATATCATATTCAAAAATAATACATTCTGCTGCAGTTTTTTCGTAAATTAACTTTTCTGTTAAAATATTCCTTTTCTAATTCAATTTAATTAATATTGCAACTTTATAAAATTTTTAAAAAAATTATTGTTTTGTTATAGTTTAAGAACTTTGATGTTTGTTAATTTATTATAATTAATGTTAATAAAGCTAAAAATATTCTTTGTTTTTTACGGTATCTACCCAGATGAAGAAAAAAATTTTAAATATAACTTAAAACTTGAATTCCATATATATTTGTAGCAATTTATTGAATTAAAAAATATAATTAAATGATTACATTTATTAATTAGTTAAATAAAAGATTTTTCTTTTTATTGTATTTGTCGAATTTTGAGTGGTAATAAATATGAGTAATTTAAAGTAATAAATATGAGTAAATAGTGCTTATCTGCTTTCCCTCCACCACCACCGATGTACGGTTTTAGCCAGATTATTTTCATCGGAAATCGATCCCGGAAGAGGATATAAAGGAAAAAATATTTCCTTTCACAAATTTGGTAACTTTCTGTTATTTGTGTAATAATTTCACAATGCGTAAAGATAATTTCACAATGCTGCAACATATACACTCCAAAAACATATTTTGTTTTCTCAATACTTCATTTTCTGAAGAAAAAACAAAGAAGAATGCTTTCTAAAAAAGGTATATTTTCTGAAATAAAAAAAGTAGTAAAAAATAATCGCTCATAGGTAGAAATTACAGAACCAAAATAAGAAAGTTACATTGTAAATTATATTTTTCTTTTATGTATTCCAAATATAAGCAGTTATATTATTTTAGAGCATCATTAAATAACTAATAAAAAGTTTACAGTAAATGTGAAGAAAAGAATATTAACCAAATCTGTTTCCAATTCAATTGCATTTAATCATCACCAATCTCGTAGCATGAATATAATTAATGCAAAATTTGTTTGAAAATATAAAGCTTTTGTTTATATCATAAGAATTTATTATTTGTTTTGGATACGTTTCAGTGCCTTGGAGTTACTTTTCGAATACGGGTGCTATATGTTTGACCAAAATTCAAATTCTCCTTTAGTATTTATAGGCATTTACGACCAAAATAGGAGATTGAGTGAATAGATCACATGTCCCACTGGAAAGCGGAATTTCGACATTTTTCATTACAACTAATGTTTTACAAAAACAATTATATTTAATAAATACAAATATATATTATTCATAAAGATAAAAATCTTCTTTTTATCCTGAAATTTTAAAGCAATGTAAGCACAATTGAACGATAAAAAATGACTAGATTTGGATGAGAAAAAAAAAATATTTCAATATAAAAGTAATTTTTTATTCCTATGTGGTTCCCCTGATATTTTTTTAACGTATTTGTAAGCCATTTGAATACTCTCGGCGTTTTGGGCTTTTAAAACTTTGCTTGGGTGACTGTATTCAAGGATATTAAGGTAGGAAAACATGAAACATTCCATGTAATTCAAGAAATATGCATTGAAAAATCTTAAAAAAACATTTCCAATAGTTCAACATGTTCTGCGATCGAATCAAAGACATTTTACTCTGAAGAACACAACCCTGACGATAAACCATATTGATCCAAATTTAAAAATAATGTCGATTACGATTGAAAAAACAAGATTATAAAGCAGATTTTTCTCGTATAGAAATGTTAAGCTTGTAGCTGAACAGCTTACGCTCTTGCTTCCAGATTATCATTTCCTGGTTCGATTTCATACCTTAGGCATGGATGCTTGTAGTGATTTAGAATTTATATTAAACTTTGGTCTAATGGTTCCAGTCAAATTAACACGTGAAAAAAGGTTTCAAAGGAACAAATGAAACTAATCTCCATATCGAAGTACGCAAATGTGACTATATATTAATCTTACACATTCCTAACTCTCGCGTCGGTAGAATATCTGTAACTTTTGAAAAATTTAAGAACTGATGGGTCTTGGCGTGAAATTAAGGTAATAATATTTCCACAGTGATCCAAATTAAGGTAATAACATTTTCATTAATATAATAATCCAATTTTAATTTAATGTATAGATTATCGATTGTGTGTAAGTATATTTCTTTAGTATAATTTTATATCAGTCGAAAATTCTTATTATAATAAAATACATTGAACTTGAACTTGTAATCTGAGTACCAACCCTAAGGTTTCTACTTATTCATCTTGTTTTAGTGCTGTTGGCCTGTGATTTTAAAAGTCATTGATTGAAAGAGAAGGAAAGGGGCATCATTGCCCCGAAATAATTGCATCGATACAGAAGTAGGCGGCAACTGGTCTTAGATGGATATCTTCTTTGAAGTTTTCAAATTGAAAGATGCTGTTGAAATTGGCAGTATTGCAGTGAGTTGCTTTTTGATAATACTTATGGTTAATGCTGGCAATGTAATTATGAAGAGGCTTGAGGCAGAGATCATGATGAATAGATTTATTTCTAATGTAGTGAGGGGCGTTAGTAATTCTTCTGAGGATTTTTTTTTGAAATACGGTCAGTTTCTTGAGTTCTTTTTCTTTGATAGTGTTCCAGGCAGGAGAAGCATAAGTGAGTATAGGTCTGAGGATTGCTGTGTAGATGAGTCTTTTAGTTTTGATTGTTGCCGGGTAGTGTGGTCCTATTAAGGGTTTTAATTTGTTATAGTATGCATTTGTTTTGGCGTTGACTGATTCAACATGATCTTCCCAGGTTAGTTTATGATTTAAAGTGAGTCCAAGATATTTTGCTTTTTTAACAATTGGAACTTCAGTGTTGAAGAGGATTAAGTTGTTGGTGATTTTTTGTCTATTTCTTGCCCTAATAATTAAAAGTTGAGATTTTTGGGCGTTAATTTTGACTTTCCATTTTTGGCACCAGTTTTCTATTGCTTCAGCTTTATTTTGCAGTCTGTCAATGGCAAGAATGACATTTTTGGATTTTGTTATTATTCCAGTATCATCGGTATATAATCAAGTTTATCTATGGGAAAGTCGTAAGTGAATAGTAGATAGAGGATTGGCCCGAGGATGCTCCCTTGTGGGACTCCAGAATTGATATTTCTAGTTGTAGAGGTGTGATTGTTAATTTTGACTTGAAACTTTCTGTTTGATAGGTAACTTTGTAGGATTCTGATTAGATTAGTAGGAATTTTGGTATCTATTAGTTTGAAGAGTAGACCAGTGTGCCAGACACTGCCAAATGCCTTTGCGACATCAAGCATGAGGAATGCGATGGATTGCTTGTTGCGGATTGATCTGCCCATATAGTCAATGATGCGGATAAGTTGCTTAGTGGTGTCTAGGTTTTTTCTGAATCCATATTGTTCATCAGGAAGTTGGTGGAGTGAGTGTTGAAGTCTGTTTAGTATAATTCTTTCAAAAATTTTGCTTATTGTGCTGAGAAGGCTTATAGGCCTGTAATTTTGTGGCATAACTGGATCTTTGAGTGGTTTAGGGAAGAGAATAATGATGGCTTTTTTCCATTGAGATGGAAAGTATTGATTTTGAAGGCAGCTGTTGAAGATGTTTTTAATAATTTCGAGGTAATTTTGAGGGATATTTTTGATCATTTTGTTACTAATATCGTCTTGGCCGGGAGCTTTGCAATTTTTGAGGTTTTTAATGATTTTAACTATTTCTTCAGTGGTTGTTAGGGCAATAGATTCGGCAGGTGCATTGTTTCTGAGGAATTTTGTTACAGTTTCTCTAATAAGTTTGTCGGAGTCTTCATCAGGATCTTCATTATTAGGTGAGAATTGGTTTTCAAGGGAATCAGCAAAAACTTCGACTTTGTCCTTGGAATTGAAAACAAGACCTTGCTTGCCATGTAGTGGTCTGTTTATTTGTATATCTCTTTTGAGAGTTTTGGTTAGTTGCCAGGTGGAGTTATTGTCGTTGCAGATATTTTCTATTTTGTTTTTCCACGATTTTTTTCTGATAGCTTTTGCATAGTTCCCGAACTTGTCTGTTTAGTTTATTCATTTCTATTTTAAAGTTAGGATCCTGTTTTTTTTGCCATTTTTTGCGAGTCCAGTTTCTTTGTTTGATGATAATTTTAATTTCTTTTGGTAGAATATGGTGATTAGGTATTGGAAATAAAATACATTTGTTTCTATCCGTATTTTAAACTTAAGTGAAGGAACTATTCGCTAATTAGGAAAGCCAGAAATTCATAGATGATTGCATGAAACATGTATCACAAGACAAACTGAGCGTCTCGCGAGAATTATATGAGATCAAATGACGTCACTAATGTCTTGGCTACCTCAAAAAATGGGTGGAGCACGAGACAATTCTGTATTTTTAGCAAGTTCTATATACTTAGCAACGTTCCACGAGACAGCCGCTTTTCGCTGTAAAAATTGCATTACCAGGTGCTGAAAATTTAAAATTTTAATAATATAATAAAATGGAGAGTCGAATGAGTTATACGTTGTCATTTGAAGAGGAAGAATTACACTGGTGTGCAAAACTTAAGCTTTGGTTTTTCTGCCATAACTCCGCGAGAAATCATCTGAGGGACATGAAATTCAGACATGAGCCACTTCATTTTTTTACTTAAAGGGTGACGAAAGCATAGTTGCACAAAAATGAATACAATGGATAGAGTGTGGAACCAAACAAAAATAGGCTGTATTGAACTCACAGTATCCCTGCATAAGATAATCTCTCCAAGAGGAACAATAACAAACAGATGTTCCTTAGTATAGGATATGCCCTCCCCTTACTGCAATTGTTGCTTCACAACGTTTCTCCATACTCAGCACCAGATTGTCCAGCAGTTCTTGCGGTAAGAGTGCCCATTCCTCAATCAGCATCTGTTTCAGTTCCTGCGTGTTCCCCAGGGGATGCAATCGTGCCGCATTTCGTCTCTCCAAAGCATCCCACACATATTGTATGGGATTTAAATCAGGGAAGTAAGATGGTCAATCCTGCTGGCGAAAAAAGCCCGAAACTACTCAGCAAGCGCCATTGCTCAGCAACTGTGTACAGCTACGGAAAGACAAATGTCTTGATTTATTGTGGCCAGACGCCTTCACAAAGGATGCATATTCGCCCGCCGTCCCGAATGCTGGATTCCGTTGACAGTTCGCTATCGGCACCACCGTTTAGAGTGGTGCAAAGAGCACAAAAACTAGACCTCTGATCAATGGAGTCACGTCCTCTTCATAGATGAGAGTCGTTTCAGTACCATAAGCAATTCTCAACGCCAATTGATTTGAAGAGAGGTTGTTACATGGTTTCATCCCAATGACATAACGGAAACAGATCGTTATCGTGGTCCCGGAGTTTTCGTCTGGGGAGACATTATGCTGAACAGGTGGACTGAGCTCCACGTTTTCGTCAGAGGTTCTGTAACTGGAGATCACCATTGTTAGGAGGTAATCTTTCCCCATGTGAGTCTGTTCTGAGGTGCCTTTGGAGCAGATTTCATTTCCATGGATGACAATGCATGCCACATCGGACTCATGCTCTTCAGCAGCTACTGGAAAGAGAAGACATCACCCGAATGAATTGGCCAGCGTACTCTACTGATTTAAACCCCATAGAACATGTGTGGGATGCTTTGGAGAGACGTAATGCGGCACGAGTGCATCCCCTGGGGAACACGCAGCAACTGAAATAGATGCTGATTGAAGAATGGGCACTCTTACCTCAAGAACTGTTGGATAATCTGGTGCTGAGTATGGAGAAACGGTGCGAAGCAACGATTGCAGTAAGGGGAGGGCATATCCTATACTAAGGAACATCTGTTTGTTATTGTTTCTCTTGGAGAGAAGATCTTGTGCAGGGATACTGTGAGTTCAATATAGCCTATTTTTGTTTGGTTCCACGCTCTATCCATTTTATTCATTTTTGTGCAACTATGCTTTCGTCATCATTTAAGTACAAAGTGATGTGTCTCATGTCTGAGTTTCACGTCCCTCAGATTATTCCTCGATTAGTTATGGCCGAAAAAACGCCTGTGCACTTATAAATCCTTATCGATTTAATAATAATTTTTAAAAATATTTTTATTTACAATTTAAGTTTTTGCGCTGCTTAATTATTCATTAATTTTATTTAATTTATATAGATCACCGATACCTCTGGTATCCCAAAGAAAGTCTTTATTTTGGCAAACATAAAAGAAACTCAGTTTATTAAAGAAATTACACAGATTTTAGCATTAAATAAAATTTACAATGGACACCGCAATGTAAGTAAATTTTCATCAGTTTAAAATATAAGATAACAATGTTTTAGCTACGTCACACTACGACATCGACGAAATGGCATTTGTACGCTTATAAGACGGCATGTCAATCGGATTGTCTACCGAATTTGCGGCCTAACAAATAGAATTTCTAACATAAGAAGTAATAAATTAGAATTTCTTTTCAGAACATTGCGAAACAATTAACTTAAATCGGATTTTTTTTCACGAAAATAAATTATTCGGAAGATAGTAATAAATAGAAATATGATATAATAGTTTGATTATAAAAAAAAAAAAAAACTTTAAGAATCTGATCCTAACCATCAAATTTTTATCAAAAGTTTTGCCAATAAGTCCCATTATTGGTATATTACGGATTTCTATGAAGAAGGCTCATTCGTAGAGCCTTCTTCAATCATCGAAGACTTCCCTCTAATATTTGTTCTGTACCAATTAGGAAGAAATAATCGCGTAGGAATCTCCATAGTTTAAAAGCAGAGACCAAAGAGAAGATTCTGCAATGCTTAATCTGCCATCCATACATGTATTCTTTTATTTGCAGAACATTGCAGCTACGAGATATGTAACGTGTTCCAGTCACTATTAGTGAATATGACGTATCTTCAATTAAATCAGAATTCAAACTCATTAAATTTTGATAATGACAATGGTAACTTAATCTCCAATTTTTTGATTTCGTTCAGATACCACTAAATAAATCTTTTTATTCTTTTTCTAATTGGACAATCTTTCTCAGGTTGATTTGACCAATTGTAGAATGATACAAGCAATTTAACAGTTGTGGTCTATTTATTTCGGGCAAATATGCATACGATTTCAACCATCATTGAATTGCTTCGTACGTATGACACTTCGCACGTATTTCGGGTAATGACATGAGGGGGGAGAGTTGAGATATCAACCCTTTCGATTCGAAACAAAAGATTTTCGAAATACATTCGTTCGAATATATTCATGTTTTCATGAACGTCAAAACAAATTTTTGACAAGCCATTTCATGTTGATTCAAGACTTTCGCACATTCTCAATAGAATATAAAGTAAATAAATAAATAATAATATTAATAATTAATAATAATCACGATTATATTTCAAATGACACGGCCTATTAAAAATATTTTTCATTATTTTAAGTTTAAAATTTATGTTTTATCATTAAATATATCTATATGGTGAGACTTAAGCCGTTGAAAATATCAAAAAAGTGCTATTTATTGATTTTATTCTTATTTGCTTGTTCAATCAATGAAGTCACCAAACAATATTACTGATCCAAGTAAAATATTGTCAATAACATTTCGTAAAATGATTAAATCGTGTTCAAAATTTAAAATTTGTAACCACTAACAATTTGAAGTTTTTTATTCTGTATGCGCGTTGAAACAAATATCACTTCGAATAGATTTACCGTGGCAAAATAGAACACCAATATTTTCAGTGCTGTCATCTATTAGATTAAAAAATAACAATTTACTTTAAAAGTCCGAAATTCATAATAAATTAAAAAAAATAATTAAATTTATCAAACTGTATCTATTACTATTAAATTGTAATATGTTATTAACTGATAGAATTAGATACAATTTTAAAAAGTTAAATATCATAAATAACATTAATTTAAATTGTTACCTACTATATATATATAATATATAGTAGAAGTATATCTATACATTATGCATAATATATAATATATAGTATTCAAGATTGAGAATATTATATATAATATTCTCCCTCTTGAAATCTCGTTCTTTTCATAATGTTCTTGTTTTGAGAGAGGAAGAGAAATGTATCTTGTTTCCGTTACAAACAATTCTTCCTTAAAGTATTTCAAATACATAATTTTTAAAAATCATTGTGAATTATGTCGAAACTTTGCTGTATTTTATGTTTGTCTGAATATTTCGTAATTGTCATACGTCGCCGTTACAAATAACTTATAAAATTATCTACCATTTTTTTCAAAGATTTTAGATACTGATTGAGTTATATAATTAGATGAGATAAAATCATTCCTACTTTGCAATTCTTTCAACTCATCATTTTTTGAGTTCAATGATAAAATTTTTCAGTTTTATAGACAAAATTTCGTACTATTTGTGAAGTATCTGTAAACAGAACTACATAAAATCATATTGTCACCATAAAATCACTGAATCATGAGTAACTCAAATTTTAGTTAGAGGCAGGAAAAATATATTGTTCCATTTTGTGTAAAAAATATCATTTATCTCTAATTCTCACTATCAATCTACCCAGTATTATCATTTACAGTCGGTCTAAAAAATGTGTGAGCACCGGTACCCTTTCGAATTTCGATCACATTGCAAAATGCCGTCTTCAAAAAAAGAACGAAATGAATATTACGTGTGACATTCAAATCGAAACGAGTTTTTTCTTGTGTCACGTAAAAATTAAATTAGGAAACAGCAAACAATTGCAGATTCTGAAATCAAGATATCGCGTACTTGGGAAAAGACAAATTTTTCACAAGCGTTTCGTGCGTCTTGTAAGTCCGTTGCTCATCTGAACAGATGTGTCTTTCGCCTTGTTCGGAAATCATAAAGTACGAAATATGTTTCAT
Source organism: Latrodectus geometricus (assembly GCA_026290005.1). Classification (NCBI taxonomy): domain Eukaryota; kingdom Metazoa; phylum Arthropoda; class Arachnida; order Araneae; family Theridiidae; genus Latrodectus; species Latrodectus geometricus. The sequence goes on from JAPDSC010163066.1 coordinate 19,092, forward strand.
ATTTCATTTTTCATGTTTCCAGATTTTTATATTCGCGCTTAAGAAGAGTCCGCATTTCGTTCGAGCTTCAGTTCCAGTCGTGCAGGACGAATGAGCCACAATCTCTGGATTTCTTCACAACAAAACAAAGTCTTCACGAATCTCGGCTATCGAACACTGTCACGGCAATCGTGTTCCTTTATTCACAGAGCCGGTCTCGTACAATAAAGAGCAAAGATCTCCGACGACAAACAATGGATACGATTTGCATGATCATGGACATGGACGGCTTCGTTCACGAAAGAACTTTCTTGTGTCGAGAACTCGGGTTGATCGAAGCCACCAACGAAAATCCAGTGCCGTACGGATTTCGATTCGACCTTCGTCACATTCATCTGAATCCGAAAGATTGGCGGACAGCAAAATATTGCAGCAAACGGATTCACGGACTGAGATTTCGAGCCAGCTTCAGAGAACGGGACGTGAGATCTTTAAACGAGCTCGAAGACATCGTGAAATCGTTTTACAACAGAACGAAAAACGCGAATAAAGACGTCGTGGCCTACAAAGGCGGTCGATACAAAAAGGAACTCTTGAACGCTTTAAATATTCCAAATATCGACTTGGAAATTCACGGTTGTCCGAAATTCAACGCGTCGGTGAATCAAGAAGACCCTAGAAAATGGCAGTGCGATTGGCACACGGAGATTATGGAATCGGAAAAATGTCATTGTGCTATGGTCAAAGTCTTTGTTTTCAACAAGTTCGTTCAAAATTGTCTCGAACGGCAAGCATAACGTTTTGTTACTCGATGAAAAAAAGAATTTTGTCACAACAAACTCTTTCTTTTCTAACGTACGACTTCGACACGAGAACCAAAGATCTTCATGTTGATAACGACTTCCGGCTCATATCGTATAAAAGGAAGAGCCGAAACGGACGCTCGTCACATTCTGTTCTCAGCTTTCGAAGCGTGCAGATCCGTTTTCTTTTCTCTTTTCGAAAATGACTTACAACTTGAATTTCGTAGCGAGACTGAAACTCGTTCAAAACGATGAAGGCGAAACGGTGGCTGGCGAAATCGAATTCACAAACACGTTCGATGGGAAGAAAATTTCCGTCATGTCTGGCCTGACTCATTTCCAAATGCCGTCGACAGCAACGCAAGACTGTCAAAGATTCATCGTTCCTATCAAAGACATAGAAGACTTTATTAAAAACGAACTGTACGAGAAATTCCTGAAAGGAGACGATGGCTGGGATCCCAGCATAGCGAGTGACGAGCCATGGACTGTCACTTACTTGCGGAATTTGATGCCGTACGTGTATTATTTTCCCAAGGGGATACTCGAAAATCTGTTGTCGAAAACCAATTGATTGTTCGCCTTGAAAGGTTAGCCCTTTAGCCTTAGAAATTAAAGGGGTAAAAAAAATCTCAGAGAGTAGCACATGTGTCGCTCTCTGCGATTTTTTTACGACACACAATGAACCAATTTTGGGACGATTGTCACAACAAGATTTGTTTTCTTTTCTAATGTTGAAAACCAAAGCTTGAGATATTCATGTTGATAAAGACTTGTCTCGTATAATAAAAGAAACAGTGTAAAAATTAATTTTGGGACGTCACAAGTTTTCTTTTCTAACGTTGAAACAAGAGCCAAAGATATTCATGTTGATAACAACTTCCGGCTTGTCCTGTATAAAAGGAAGAGTCGAAACGGATGCTTCACACATTTTCTTCTCAGCTTTCAACACGTTCAGATCGTTTTTTTCTCAGTTTTCGAACATGTCAATCACCGTGAATTTCGTGGCAAGAATCAAGCTGATTCAAGAAGCCGGCGAAACTGTTGCTGGAGAATTAGAATTCACCAGCACATTCGACGGAGACAAGATTTCAGTCGTGTCCGGCTTGAGGTTTTTCGAAATGCCAAAGACATACGACGGTCGTAAATTCGTCGTTCCCGTAAAAGACTTGGACGAATTCTTGAAAGATCATCTGTACGAAAAATACTTGAAAGGAGACGATGGCTGGGAGGTCAGCATTGCCAGTGACGAGCCATGGACAGTCAAGTATCTTCAAGATGTGTTGCCACTCGTCTTTTATCTTCCCAAGGCAACGATCGACGAAATGTTGAAAATCGAAGAATAATTGCCTTGAAAGGTTAGCCCTTTAGCCTTAGAAATTAAAGGGGTAAAAAATTCGCAGAGAGTTGCACTTGTGTGTGCTCTCTGCGAATTTTTTACGACACACAATTAACCATTAATGGGACAATTCAAAAAGAAGACTTTGACCGATTTCTTCACAGACAAAGACTTGATTCATGTCACTCGAGAAAGCATCGTGACCACACGAACATTTGGGACCACTTCTCAAGCTTCTATTACTTTATTCGTGAGCCGTCCGAACAATAAACGAGTACGCGTCGTGCCAACAGTTTGAGAAAAGCCACTCGCTCGATTGTCTTGCTCGGATGGCTCGACAAGCGAACATTGCAAGCGAATCCCGGCTCATTCTCTTGGCTCGGACGCATTTTCTTCCTAGGTCCGATCGAGACGGTTGGTCGGCTTCGTATTCCTTTATTTAGACTGACTGTCAGCCAGTAGTTGTTCATTCTGAGAGCTGTCTTAATCTTCTTGTTCCATGATCATCTCGACAAGAATAAAGACACACGTTTGCAAGGACCACGATACGAACAACGAGCTCACTGATCGCAAGCTACGACTTTCTTCCATACGGTAGACGAGCTCTATCAGCAAGAATCAAGAGACACCAGTCGCTCGTCAGCGGACGAAGCATGAAGAACATCTTCTCAGGCCACCGTATGTCCAAGCCTTAGAAAAACGGAACACGAAGCGCAAGCGCTTGTGCTAATGCTCAGCTAGAATCAAGAGACACCAGTCGC
>JAPDSC010163087.1:0-11721 GCA_026290005.1 Latrodectus geometricus
GATAGCACAAATTTATGTTACAATTTGCACATAATCATTAGAGATTATTAATTATTTTCATAACCCTTAATGTACTGGATTAATTCGTACTATAAGCTTTATCTTCATTTTTCTCAGCTGAATAGATATATTTGCTTTTTCTTAGAAAGAGAAATGACTTTGATTACGCATTTATTTTAAGAATAATTAATGTATGTGTGAGCAACATTTTTAGAGAAAATATAATGTTCCTATTGAAATAAAAACTTTTTCTTATGCAAATATGAAACACAATATGTTAAATAACGACAAAAATATACTGCTAAAGCAAAACAGTTATCAATTTTAACCTATTTCAAGTTTCAAATAATTAAAATATTGAAAATTATTCAATTCAGAACATTTAGAAAGTTCATATTTATGCATTTCATGCTACAATGTTTTATCAAACCCCAAATTTTATAAATAATAATCGACTAATAAATATAGAACATTAAAATGCGTAAGCAGTTAAATGAATGTAAGTCACCTCAGACTTGGATATTTATTTGCACACGTACTGTTACGCATACACATTCAAATAAATACGCATATATTCACACCACACGTTATTGAGATATTTGCTTACATGCAAGTACTCTTTGTGCACTTCCTTGTTATACACGCACATATAATATGTGTGTGTGTAATTTTATGATAAAGTAATAGTTAAACGAAGTTCAATAGAGAGAAAAATTAATGTTAATATTTGCTTGGAAATTAGCTTCTAAAATATCTAGCGTCAAAAATACCAATATGCAAAATAAGTATCTAACGTCACAACTTCTCACGAAATGATATTATTCCTCCTTAAACCAGCTTTCAATAGCAAGTTTTAATGATAGTTTACTGATTTTTGTTATTATAATTTATTTTCTGTGAAACAGATCAGAATTAATTAACAGATTATCTCTCAGAAAAATTCTTTTCACTTTCTGGTTACCATCGTCAGTGAAAAATCATTAGTCTAGAGAAAGTTTCTTTTAGTGACCTTAAACGAACTCTTCTAAAACTAGTTATCATTTGGATCCTCCAAATCTTAAATGGATTCTGTGTCCAACAAAACAGAAAAATAATTTTATTACTATAATTATTGAGCAATGATTTAATGAAGCTAATATATAAAATTCTAAAATATAAAATTAAAAAAGCTAAAATATAAAATTAAAAATAAAAACGTATAAAGCTAAAATATAAATTTAAAATAAAAACGTTTATCAGCTATGCTGAATGGAAGATGCCCTATCCGATCCTGTAGTTTGAAAAGAAATATTGCAGCCTGGAAGCCATTTCATAAGTACAAGGATTAATAAAGGCTCAGTGGGTTAAAAAGTACAAAAATTGGATGTTAAACAATAATTATTATTATTATTATTATTTTTTTTTTTACAGAAAAACATTATAAGGATCAAAATGTCTCAAGCTTGTTTATGAACAATAAATTCACAAATGTTTCCTTCCTTCTTGTGTTCAAGTCAGAGTACAAGATGGAAAAGTATCCATCCTGATTTGGAGATATTTTGAAAGCATTATTTGATCAAACTTTGATTAGAGAATCTACAATATTATTTTCATGAGGCACTATCAAGTACCGTATAATAATTCATGAGGCACTATCAAGTACCGTATAATAATTCAGGAAGTCTTCTCACAACATGATACACAACTGAACTCTTCGTATACAGACACTGGAACAGACTTCCCAAACTGAACTCTTCATGTACAGACATATTGCATAAAAAGAAAACGTGCTTAAGACTCTTACTTAATTTACCCCTCAGGATTTTATTGAAAATTTTGTTTACTAAATATTGGGTCGTTTTGATAAAATTATGCACCTCAAGCAATTAAATTGTACTCACTCACGGATCTTTTTAAAACATGTTTAAAAAATCAATCTAGAAATTTGGGAATGAAGGTATACCATTAAAATTATAATTCGAGAAAAATGAAAACTTATTGAAAGGAGGAACACTGTCATTATTCTTACGAAATTTTGAATTTCGACTATGTGTTTTGAAAAAAGCATTATTTACATTAAAATACAATGTATATATACATTTAAAACATCTTAAATATTTCTGAATGTAAAATTTGTTATTTCATTTAAATAATGTTAATTAAATGAAATGGATATACCAAATTATATATTTAATTCAATATTTGTTTTGAAAGTTGTCCTTATTTTTTTTTAGCTTATTTTATCTTACATTAGCTTTTATGAGTTCATTTTCTGTGTATAAGATTAATATTACTTCCTACTATATTGATTATAAATTTTATTAATGAATTTGTTTTGATTTAATTTTTAAACGTTAAATATAATTATTACAAAAAATCAATCATAAGTTTTTTCTTATAAGTATTTAAATATCTATTAAAAATTTTCATATTTATTTTGAGAAACTATTCGCGTTATTGTAAGAAAAAGAAATCGGAGTATTTGCAGGATGTGCTCGAATATTATTTAACAGACAGCAAATCGGCTACATTGGCGTCAGTAACAGCGATATTGCTTGATAATTATACTGGCACTGTCCATGTTTAAATGATTTATTTGTGCTGAAAATGCTAGCAAATTGCTTAATTCTACCCTTGTTCCATCGTCCCGCTTCCATGTGAAAGTCAACTTTAACCTCTAGTTTTTTGATGGTGATCTTAACGTAGTTGTTATTTTGGGATAAATAAGGGATGTCCGGGGGAAATTTTTGGAGGATCACATTAGTGCTGCGGTAGACTTCTCCGTCGATTTTTCTTTTGTAGAAAATCTGCTCTTTGCAAAAATTTCAATTTCATTTCAAAGAAAAAGTAAACAAAAAAATTACGAATTAAATGGATTTAATTAAATAAATTTACAAAAAGGAAAAATTTAGTAAAAAGATGCGTATCACTTAATAAAAATAAACTGAATGGAAATAATATTCGAATAATGTCATGAAAAAGTTCCTTTCGTATGATGCGAGCTTATTGAATATCCGAGGAAAATAAATACATTAAAATAATTCCCCCCGAAATGATCAGAAATCATTTCAGGGGGAATTATTTTAATGTATTTATTTTTCAAAAGTGAGTTCTTAATTAACACATGTATTTATTTTTATAATATTTACTAATGAACTATACTACTACTAATTAATTCTACTAAGTTTAATGTTATCAACTGAAATCCATGTGAATTACCATTTTCTAATAACTTATGAATTCAATGACTCCTAGGTTTTATACTCAAAGCCAAGTTATTTTCAGGAGTGAATCTGCAAAATGAATGCAATTTTTATTTTTTTTCAGAACATTTTATTACAATGAAAGAGTGTAATATAATATTAATCGAATTTGAGAGATTGAAAAAGTAACATGAAATCTTAAACCATTAAAGTTTTCCTAAAGCCTTTTTCGCATAATGATTTTATATCAACTTTCAAGTTTAATTTTATGCCTGATCAACCAAAAGTTCTAAAAATAATTTATTCATTAGTTTCCTATAAGCCTTAAGTTTTTAATATTTACTTAAAAATACAAAGTATACTGGAAACTATTTTGGAAAACCTATATTAAAACACTTAAGAAATAAAATTCGCAAACGAAGAAGATAGTAGCAAAATATAATTACGCAGATATTCCTTGTAATGTGAATAAGATGTTAAGATTTATGTAAGAAAAATATTAAAGATAGAGATAAGATTACTGAAGCTGCAAATAAAACGCAGGCTTTTTTTGGCTAGTTTTAAAATAAGAAAGATATTTATTTTGCAACACTAAAAATCTCAATTTATGCAATCCCTGAGAATTTTATATTTTTCTTTATTATTAATTAATATTTCAAATACTTTTGACTTACATAACAAAGTTATGTAAAATATTAATTTAATCTATGATTGTAATAATTCGATATCTTGATAAAAGTAAACTATAGTCATGACCACTATTCTTATTTGTAAAAATAATGTTTACTTAAATGTATTAAACAAATTGCAAGCAAATTCAAATCCGGAGTTTACATGTGAGTTGTAACAAAAAATCTACTAAAATTGCTAAAAATTGGTTAAAATGTTTGTTTACACAATTAGAATTACATTTAGTGATATCATAATTAGAATTACATTTAGTGATTTAGAATTACATTTAGTGTTGGATACCGAGAGACCTTTGCGCTTTCCATAGGCTTTCTCTCTTAGGCGAAAAATCTCACTAGCTCAGAGAGGAACCTCGTTTTTTAATCGTGGTTAAGATGTATGTACTAACTGCTTCAGTTGGAATAAAAAGATATCTAAAAACATATTGAAATAACTTTTTGATGCGTATATCTGTGCAATTTACTGATTAAAGATATTAGTTAGGATTTTTTTTAATATATTATATATTAGGGTATATTTAATTGATTTCCCACATTGCGGAAATAATAGTAGAAAGAATTAAAATCTCTGTATTATTGTCGCCTCAAATAGATAATTGTGTTCAGTGGGTAAAACTTTTTTTTTCTCACCATAAATGCTGAATGGTGTGAGGAAATGCCGCGAGCCAAATGGGGTGCCAAATGAATTTTATGAAAATAAAAGCAAAACCATGTAACTCATTCACAATTTATGTAAGTACTCCAAAAGTAATTATTTTCAAAATCATCTAATTGAATTTTACTTTTCTCATACCTTTCAGCATGATTTTCTTTTTATATTATAACAGATTCAGTTGATAAATTGCTAAAGAGCAAAATTTCCTAGTTTCCCATATAAATTATCTATTGAGTAAGAAAACATTTAATTTATTATTGTGGTACCTTAATTATCAAATAATGTAATCTCCACTTAATTTTCCAATCAACAGATTTATTTTTTCGAAAATTTGTAATAAATGTAAGAAATATCAGGTCATAAAAATGAAATGTTAGGCAAAAGAACAGTGAGATACAGTAAAGCAATGATATAATAATTGAACAAAATAAATAAAAAATGATAAGGAAATATTTTGATGAATAAGTGATCCTTATATATGGGAATCAACTGTTCACCTTTTTGCCATTCAATAAAGCATACTATAAGAAGTTAATATATTTAATTTGGCTATTACATAAAATATAAATAACACTAAAATTTCGTTCAAAAAAGCGTACGGGACCCTTGTGAAACATTTCTAAAGCCTGTTTTTCGAGAAAGATTTTTAATAACTTATAATACATAAAAACAACAATCTATAAAGTTGTCATAAGGCAAACAAACTACGATATTTAGGGGAAAAGTTAAAATGAAAACAATAATTTGAATTTCAATCACTGGATTACATTCAAAGAAAAATATTTTAATTCAAACTACAAGTGTTTCAAAAACTAGAAGATAAAAAAAAATTCTTGAAATGCTTAAGGAGAGACAAAATTATATAGTGAATTGTTAGTATTCTGTTCAGCAGTTAGACATAGATTATTCTAGTGATTTGTAATAATTGCAGGTTCCTTAGTCCTCGCATGCTGAATAAAGATCTGCAAACATTTGATAACTTTTCGTGCAAATATAATGCTTTTTGCTAATATTGACTATTCAAAGTAAGGTCGAAGAACGAGAAAGAAATTACTAAATTGGGCTTTCCTGTAGGGACATTGCAAAATCTCAAACACACATGGTCTTGTTATGGTTCGATTCAGTCTTGAGTGTTTTAAAATTCAACTAGATACAGCCTCTATTATAATTTTATTACTTTAATTACAGTAATTTAAATTCTGATTTCCTTCTTATTTCTCCTTTTTTAAAACACTTTAAAATTCTAAAATTTCTTCTTTTAATTGTTCGTTATAGTAAATATCCATAGCTGCTAGCCATTTATGACTTAAAAGAACAATACCTCAAATTATCCAATAAGTGAATACACTGCTTCTTGCTCTTGTTGAGAATGAATGAATTATTTTTTAATGTTTTAATTCTTGTTGAAACTGCTTAATTATCAGGCTTTTGTACTCAGTGCCAAACCTCAGATAAATGGGTGATTTCTGACTGTGGAGATATTTATTAAATTAAAAGCAAGCATAACAAGGTAATGTTACTTCTAAAAACAAGAAACTCCTGATGTTAACTACTGAACACAATAAGATGGGTCTTGAAAGGAGCTCTAATTAGTAAATTTCGGTGTGTTCTATGACTGCTATGTTTTTTTAAGGGATACTTTTTCACATAGGTGACAAAACCTGAATCTTATTGCTTTTCTTCAATTAAAATTAAGAAAAATGTTAGCTAGCAAAATAATTATATGAAATAATTTGATTTGGATTTTAAAATTCATGATATTCGAAACAATGTTCTACATTAAATTTAATTAGATCGAAAAAAATTGAAATCCATCTAAGGAGAAAATATAATGTAAACTAAGTTAATACTTTCTTTTACTGAAAACATTGAAATTTCCCTGGTAGAATTTATGATAAAAATAGATAAAAGAGTACAGTAAAGTTATTGAGATTTAAAATTAAGAAAAATAGTATAGTAAATAAGCGGAATAGAGCAAAAGACATGGCTTTTTGTTTTGCCATAGCACATAAAACGAATTATAGAAATTTTTATTAAATAATTTGTAAGTTCAGTATCAAGACACGGTGTCTTGTCATTAAGCCTGAAATTTAAAATTAGTTTTCGGATTATTTTGTGGGGAACCATCGAATGTAATATCAGCAGAAGTCGAAATAAAAGATGTGAAAAATTAATTGATTGAATGAATAATTTAGCAATTAGTCGTGGTTGTTCTGAGAGTTCTGTAAGTTGATCTTAAAACCAGTAAATAAAACAAATATCACACACATAATATTTTCAATCTTATCTTCAATCTTATCTTTATCTTTTTGCTTACTTGGAAATGATTATCCTAATACTAAGCACACTTTCCCGACTTCAACAGTTAGTGATTTCCATTTTATAGCCAAGGGTATTTGTAATCTCATTTAAAATATAAATTCTACTAACTAATTGAAAAAAGGTCAATCATCTGGCTCAATAGATTTGAGTGAACAATTTTGGTTGAATATTTACAATAATCACAGAATAAACCACACGAGGAAATTATAAGAAACCATTGCAAACCATAAGAAATCATCAATCTAACTTTTCTACCTAGTAGATTTTACCCATAGATGGGCTAATGTAATTTAAGTACTTACGAAATCTTCCATTTAAGAGATCTTTTATTCCAGTTTCAATACAGAGAGTTTAATCTTTTACCAATACAATTATATTTCAATATGATTCATTTTTGATTTGCCTTTTACTATGATGCCCTTTCGATTTGCAATATTTATGGCAATGTGTGTAAGTACACAATATTGTTGTTATATTGTGAATCAAGTAAAATAATTGAAGCACAAGTAATACATAAAGCTATATGCAGATATAGCTTTATAGCAACTAAAATGAGACAATGATGTGTAAGCAGAAAAAATAGCATGAATCAGTGGATGCTAATTAAATTATTTGTTATGTCTGGTAAATTAAAAATCCCAACTCTCTTATGAGAAACAGTGTTGTCATGTTCCAATGAAAGTTTGGGAAGACTGTAAATCTTCCAAACCAGCCAGAGAAGATAAGTTTGAAATTATGTATTTACTAGATATGTAGGGAAATTTTCAAGCATTATTTTCCATCATAGACACAAAATATATCGGTGAGAATGAAAATTCTCCTTCAATTTTCTATGCTTGGATTTAGCATCCATTCAACAGGGCAGCAAAGCACGACAAACAGTGAATTATGTTAAAGACAAGAAATTCAAATTATTAAAATGATCAGATAAATGTATGCGTTCACAAAAAGTATCTGTACTGTTATATCTCATTCATGGTGGAATTCTGTATACGTTGTTTTCATTGTAGAATAAATAATACCTCAAAGTTTGAAGTGATTTTCTTGTATTTATAGTGATTCTAAAAATTTTTGTTCTACTTATTCTCTAATAACAATTTCACTGTATTATTCTTTTCGTTTATTGAAAATAAAGTCCATCTCTGAAAAGTTTGTTAATGATGATGTCTCTTTAGTTTCTTGCAAATCCAATCATCTATATTTATATTATACGCCAATTATCAATATTTGTATTTGAATAATTCTGCTTTGACTTTTAAAATATTTTGTGGGAATACTAACAGTTTCATCGAGTTTTTTTTTAAATTGAAAATGTGTTTTAAATGCATTTACTTTTCAGTTGATGATTCTTGTATCTATAAAGTTAATGTAAAATTCCCATAAGCTTGCTTAAAATGCATGCACATATGCATTCTAAACTTTATATGGGTGAAACTGTAATTTTCGAAGAATTTGTTGGGAAGAACTCGATAATAAATGATTGAATATTTACTTGAAAAATAATACATGGTCGGAGCATCATTTTATCATCATTTACGCTAAAAGTAGAATACTGTACAGATGCATGGAATAATGAACTTGAGTGATGTCAATGCAAAAGCAATATTGCATATTTGAGTCTTCATTTGAAAAACGAGTCTTCTAAGGAATTTGAAGAGCTGATTTCTTTAAATAGTATAAGGATTTTAGCTACTGCCATTTAAAATGTGATCACATTTGATGCATGATTTCTGCAATCCAGATTAAAGTAAAATTAAACCTACGTTTTGTATCTTGTACTTATAGAGTAATCTGATGTCATAGTGTTACATGATAAAGACTTGTAATTAAGATAATTAATAAGAAACATTCTTTATTAATTTCCAACTTTAATATGTGAATATTTCGAGTCAAAAAACCTTTTGGAGATTGATTTGGAGATGATTATAGAAATATCATTGGAGAAAATCGCAAAACACTACTGGTAGATTATGAATTTTGGCTTCGTTATTTTTTTAAATCAATTCATTTTATTGTAACCTATGAACAATCATTTTATTAAAATTGATCACATGACTAAAAAAGGGAACTGAGGTTTATGCTTATAAAAGTAAAGGTACTTACAAAATTTAACCATTCACAAATAATTATTTTCTTATTATAAAAGAAATTTTTGGCATACCATTTTAGTTCTTAATTGCGTAATCTGATCATGTGCTAAGCAATTAAGATAATAATTTAAACTAATACGATTCAATGATTTTTTTATAAATTTTGAAGATAAATAAAATATGATCTAGAGAAAACTGATCATTCAATTCTACAGATTTTATATTCTTGGCAGTTCAAAAATCAAAAACTATACGTATATTAGTTTACAGACTTAAAAAGTATATGAAAGTGCATGTTTTATCAATTATAAATATATTGTTCTATGAGTCGCAAAAATTTGCGGTTTTTGTGTTTGCATTGTGAAATCTAAAATCCATTTTTTTAATGACTGAAATATTGATTCTTCAATAAGTAATCCTGTTAAGGATAATGGTAAGAAATTGGATATCCTAAAAATAATTCTAATAGTATATTCAGTATTCGAATGAATATATAACTTATAAATGAATTATAATAAAGAATTATAATATATCTATCCATAAGGGATAAAATAATTTATATTGAAAGAAATTATATTTTATTTTTTTAGAATTAGAATTATTTATTCTAAATTAAGCGAATTCTTTATTTTTGCATAATTCAAAGAGTTATAATCTCTAAACTTACGCATAGACAAAGGAATTTCTCTTAAAGAAAACAGAGAAACTATAACAATGTATGCTTATATCATTATAATTTTTATCTATTCAATGTATTTTTATTATAATGTGATGGTATTTTGTATAGTGAAGCCCCTAGTGAATATGCAATATTGTACCCCGAAATTCAGTGACTCTTCTTAATTTAGAAGCAGGGACCTAGCAAAAAACCACCGTACTAGGACAATGAGACCATTTGAACTAACTACCTTCTAATAATGAGAATGAATGTCCTTATCAATCAAGTCCCTGGTATAAAATAACCCGAATAATAATAATAATACCCAAATAATCTTTGTGTAAATTACTTGAATTTACACAAATAACGTATTTGAGAATATACAAATGATTTGTAAAAATTTGCTACAAAAATAAATAAGCATGGTATTGTAAGAATTTTTATTTTTCAAAATGTTTTTCAGTTATTTTTAAATATTTATATAGATGACAAACATGCTCAAAGCTATTTTTTTCGTTTACATTTTTATTTAATATAATACATGTTTTATGTTTTAAAGGAACTTTTGCATTTAGGCTCCACGATTTTAGAAAGTTTTATGAAAATAAAAAATATCAGTATAATGTTACAATAAAGATTTTGCAAAACAAAATAATTGACAGCATTAAAAAATGATAAAATATATGAAAAGTGAAGCCATATAAAAGCAGCATACATATCAGATTTTCTTCCAAAAGTTAAATTTATGTATTAGATATTTAAATATTTCATTTTGAGTTTCCTTGCAATTTTACAGAACTAAAATTATAATGAAGTAAAATATATATTTTTTAAAAATATGCTTTAAATTCCAATCTAGTCCTAGATTTATCATATAATTAATTTATTTAATAAATGACACAAATGTCTTCATATGTTACAAATTTAAAAGTGGAAGCAATAACAAACTTTTACATTTTATAGGAAAATTACAATAAGAAGATTTTTCAATAGATTGAAAAATCAAATTCTTCAAGTTATACAAAACAAAAGTTTTCCTCCTCCTTATCAAAAAATAGAAGTTCCTTATTGTACAGTTAAGAAGAAAATAAGTTTTAAATTATACAAGGTAAACAAGAAAATTTTTGTTGTTTTTAATAACCCAAAAGAACATGACATACAAAAAATGTAGCATATTGTTAGTCCTCAAAATAATCACAATCGGTATTCAGCACCTTCTACCATCTGCATTGCATATCGGAGGTTTTGGAAGCCGTCATAGGCTGCTTCATTGGTGAAGCACTTTTCACCAAGATAAATGGAATGGAAGAGTTAGTAATCTGATGTGAGTAAGGAAGATGGCACAAAGTCTCTCAACCGCTTAGTGTATTCCTCTTTACAGCAACCAGAGCAGGCTGTTGCAATGCACACATTACTGAAAATCCACCTTTAACTAGCTCATTGTGAACCATTGGATGACTGACACAAAGCATGTCTTAAGTGGTCTTGAGCTGTCCTAGGGTGATAGTGCTGAAATATTTTTCATAGCACTATTCCCAAAGGCTTGTCATATTTGGCGACGTGATGCAGCAGCTGATATGCCCACTTTGTAGTCTTAAAACAAACAACACCAAACCACCGAACAAGCTTTTCTTATTACTGATATACCTTCTCTCGACTAGCCGGCGTCGCAACCACGTCATGCTTTAACCCTTCTTTGCATGATTTTTTCTTTATTGGTGAAATAAATCAAGTTGATATAATTCATGTTCAAAATTAAAGGAAAAATGGTAAAAAAAATCTTAGTATATATTTATAGTATAAATTTAGCAAAAAACAATAAGCTAAAAATTTCCATCATCATCCAAAATCAGATCATTAGCTTAGTACTAAATAGAAATAAAAGAGGAAAATAACAGAAACACGTGTTACAAACATTTCTTCCACTCATTTTCAATTTTTTAGCAATAGAAACTGTAATATAATAAAACAAAATTATAAACGAAATCATACGTTTATTGCAACTACAACAAACAGCGGAATGAGACAACTTTAAGCTCGTTTCACTGATAATGACACTTGTTTATTTTTGACAGCTATGTTTCTTTTTATGCAATGGACATTAAAAAGGTATCCAAACACGATC
>JAPDSC010163088.1:3038-32626 GCA_026290005.1 Latrodectus geometricus
TCAAATGTTGATAATAAAACAGAAGTATCATCTTAAGGCAATAGTATAACATGATTGTCTCATAAGTGTATAGCCAAGAATATTATACATGTGTTATTTCTTTTTAATGAAACATTATATTGAAAAAAAAATCAACACTATTTACTGTTACATCATATAACAAGGGTGTCCAAGACGTCGACCGCGGTCGACTGGTAGACCACGAAGACATTTTAAGTAGTCCACACGACCATACCGATAATGACTTCGGATATTAACAATTTAATTTATGACTTATTATTAATTTATGACATAGAATCAATGAATTATTTAAAATAAAAATTTACTACAGCCTACGCTTTAAAACCCAAAATAAACTTTGCAAAGATTTACGATTTAAAGATTTATGATTAAAGGTTTAGGATATAAAACATAAAACGGACATGATGAGCGCTATTAAAACATTCAAAGAAACTATGGAAAGGTATGTATCTCAATTAAGAAAACATGAATTGAGAAACTTTAAAAACATGGAGGAAGAGGGCATCCATAATCCAAACCGAGACTTCGAAGATTTCACTTAATACTTATTTTTACTTATTTTATTTGAAGAATTTGAAAGAAGATTCGCTGACCTAATTAGCTTGAAATAAATAAATTTTATAATATTTCCATTTAATGGAAATGTCAAAATTGATGGACATTGTCACAATGATGTCACTATGAAAATGTCAACATTGATGGACAGCGTATCTGAAAAAATAGGACATTTAATAGGTATCACATGAGTCAAGGTCGAGGAAGAAATTATTAAATTAAGATGCAATATATTTCTTAAATCGAGAGCATATTTAGTGATACTGATTTTTGGAAATTAATTTCTGAGGAAATGTTTCCAAATATTTACAAATTGATTTTGTATTTCAAATCATACTTTGGATCAAGATATCTTTGAGAATCTGCTTTTTCAACCATGAATAAAAAACAAACTTTGGCACATTTAACAGATGAACATTTAATTTCATGTTTATGGATTGCAATAAGCTCGTACCAGCCACAATATGATAAACTTGTCGCAGATATACAGTGCCACATTTCAACTAAACGAAATGAATAGGATGGTCACTTTTTGATGTATGAATACTTTGATTATTTTCATCAGTAAATTTTTGTTTTGTAAATATTGATAGTAAGTTTTTTTTTATTTTTTAAATTACATAATTTACTATTTTTTCTTGTTACCGAAATTAAATATGTACGTTAATTTAGCTCTGCCATTAGACCGCCTTCGATTTTTTAAATGTGGAGTAGACCCCGGATCCCAAAAGTTTGGCCACCCCTGCCATATAAAGTCATTATTTTAATAAATAAATATTAAAAAGATACTATTTCTTAAAAATTTTACGATATTAGAAATTTTCTCGATTAAAAAATAAACTACAATATTTCTGATATTAGCTTTGTTCTGCTGTGAAAATCATTTTATTCTATATATTTTTTTTATTTGCATACATGTAATAATTTTTCTAGATGACGTAACGATAATATTTAATAAAATAATATTCCTTACTAGAAATTTATTGCAGATTTAAAACAAAATAGATTTATGAGGAATATAAATAATCAAAGTTTTAAACAGTAAACTGTTCTGAAGCAAAATAATGGAATTTTAACTTATATTTAAAGATGAGCTAAACTTTTTAAAGCAGAAAATATTTTTAGCTCTTTTATTTTAGAATGTGTGTAAAATGGAATGATCCTATTGAAATAATGTATTTGTGAATCGAAATCATATTAATGCTACAATCTAAGCAATTAAATTTTGAACCTACAGAAAATAATTATTTTATTACAAAATTTATTTTTAAAATAAGCAAATTATCAATACGATAGTTTTACAAATGATTATCTTTTAACGCGATCCATATTAGGTATAAAAGAAATTTTTAAATATAATAATCTTAACCAGAGAATTTCTTGTTGTAAAATGTGGTTATATATTTACTTTACTCTTCTTATTTGAATTAAAAACTAATTTTCATAATTTATCTTTTAAACATAAAATGATATATTCCACATACGAGTTATTGGGTCATTAAAGTCATATTAATGAAAAATATAAATAAATTCATTTAAAATATAATTGAGATACGTTTTAGTTAGGAATGACAGTAAAATAAGTCTCTAATCAATAAAAGAAAGAATAAATACAC
This sequence comes from Latrodectus geometricus, assembly GCA_026290005.1. Classification (NCBI taxonomy): domain Eukaryota; kingdom Metazoa; phylum Arthropoda; class Arachnida; order Araneae; family Theridiidae; genus Latrodectus; species Latrodectus geometricus. The sequence goes on from JAPDSC010163088.1 coordinate 5,231, forward strand.
TAAGAAAATTTATATCTCTCAATCAAAATTTTAATTTTAAATTAAGATACTATATTATCTACAAAATCTTTTTAATTAAGAGACCATATAAAAAAGATATAATTTATAAATGTTTTTCATTCACGCGAGCGCATAATATTATGTTGCGAGTGCAGCACCATTTTGTATAAAAATCTTATAATGAAAGAAGAATTCATGGTATATTGTTATGTATTATTTTACGTGAATTGAAAAGTCAATAGAAAAAAATAGAATATTATCAATTTTTTTCATATAAATCTGGTGCTTTTGCCAAATTAAATAATATTCTTTTGTTTTTATTTTTAATTATATGTATTCATTTAATCCTTACTGTGAATAAATTTCCTTAAACTTTTGCGAACTTAATAATCAAGACAGTTGAATTTTGAAGGCTAAAATTATTTTTTCTAAAATTTTTATAAGTATTCGACAAACTATTTCAAACGGATTCTTATATACGTGAGAGGAGTTTGTTTCCAGGGAGAAAACTATTCATGTGTGACTTCCTTTACAATTTAAGCATGTTTCCTGTTAGTCAGGGAAAGAATGAAAGGGGAGAATGTTTACTTAAATGTAAATGAAACTTTCTGATTATTCTAAACAGATGAGAAATTGCTTTCTCGCCATGATTCATTGCTACAAATTAATGATTATGTTCTACTTTTTTAATAACTAAGAACTTACATAACAGATTACATTACATTCAAAAGTATTTTCGGAAATTTAGATCAATAAAAATCATAAGTATAACAAAATTTTATTTCCAGTTAGTTTTTTAAATTTAAAAATTCAAATCTAAAATCTAATGAATCAAATCCTAAAAACAAAGCATAAAAAAAGATTTTAAAATTATATTGTATATAGTTTCCTATTTAAAGAAAAGACAATTTCTTTTTATAAAAATAAAACTGGAATATTTTTTTATGAATGACAATAAAGTAAGTCTCTAATCAATTAAAAAAAATGAAAAATTTGAAAAGAATATTAACAATTCTCAATTATTAAGATTATTAATAAAGTCTTTTTAATTAGGCAACTTTATATAGTAGAGATATATGATAATTATATAAAGGTTTTGCATTTGTAATACAATAAAATATTACTAATGCAAGAACTTTTCATAAAAATATTTTTATAATGAAGTAATAATAACCTCTTAGCACTTTATTATACATTATATTATGTAAAATTAAATATAAGTCAATAGAAACTTGTTATAAATTTATTAGTTTTTTTCCTACAGTAATTTTGCCAAATTAAGTTGTAAAGATTGTTTTGTTTTTATTTATAATTATACATAAAGGATTCTTTTGTTTTTATTTAAAATTATACATAACGGATTCTTTTGTTTTTATTTATAGTTATACATAAAGTACAGTTCATAAACGCTAGATTAATATTTAAAAAATAACTCGAATAATGCACTTGTGAACCAAATATTCCATTTATATTGGAATAAATTAAACGTAACACTTTAAGCTTCTTATTATTACATTCACTGATATATATTTCAATTCAGACTGACAAATGAAGTTAATTTTCATGTATTGTAGCAAGTGATATTTTATCTAAGGTTGTTCAGTTACGATTAGAAAAAATTAATTTAGCAAATAAATTTGGGCTTTAACGCTTTTGAATAAAAAAAAAAAATAAAAAAAAATTTATCTAAAAAAAAAAGAGCATAAGTAATATATATTTTTACTTTTGCTCAAAAAAATTAAATAAATTAATAATTTTAATATATTTCTAATTCGTTTAGACTGTTGAATTATATAAACGTATAGTCTAAATCAGCATTGATATGTGTGCTGAAAGTACTATAATATTGAAAGAGTTTGAAAAATATTTATTTACTTGCATTAAATAATTATAAAGTTTCTAATAAAAATTAGTTTGTGTTAAGAAAAATATAATGTGAGAAAATGTATTTTTACTAACATTATTTTATCTTACTGTAATAAAAATTTGAAAAGCTTCTGTGGCTCATTGAAAAAGAGAAATTTCCATTATACCGAAAATAATAAATATACAAGAAAATGTAACAAGCAACTTTCTTATTTAAATTGCGTAAGAAATCTAAAACATCATAATTTGTGGATACCGTTTTTCTTTGAACTTCATATTATTTACCAAGTCAACCTAAAAACACTGAGGAATATCTTCATTTTCAATTACACAAAAAACAGTTATTTACAAATAATTTTTGCTTTTTAAGTTTTATACAAAAATAAAATATACGTTTTCGTCTTAACCACTTCTATTGGGATGTACAATGCCTTCTGGCAAATACATACAACCCTAGATAGGGTAGTTAGTGGTAAGTGACATCCCCTCTCTCTAAATTGAGCGATGTGACAGTTTTCAGGGGGGTAGGAAATATTCCCAATGAGAACGGGAAACAGTCGACGATTTTTGTATAGTTTAGGAAAGTGGCTGTGGAACGAAAAAGTAGTGTATCTGGTTTTAAAGAGGAAACATTTTTCGCAGATTCTTGAAATTTTCTGAGACGCTGAGTCGGTTAAGGGTATCCGAAAAATACGATCAGGTGACTTGTTAATTGAGGTTGCTAACTCAACCCAAGCATCCAAAATAAGTGAAATGCAACTGATGGCAAATATAGAGGTGACAGTCCTGCCTCATGGAAATTTGAACTTTTCACGTGGTGTGATTTCTGCGAGGGATTTGTTAAATACGTCGACGGAGGAGATTCTTGATAATCTGAAAAGTCAGAAGGTCTGCGGAGTTGAACGCATTAGAGTCAGAAGAGATGGGCAGTTCATTGACACTAAGCATCTCATTCTGACCTTTGCGACCCCAGACCTTCCTGACAAAATCAAAGTTGCTTACTTGAATCTACCCGTCAGACAATATATTCCAAATCCCTTGAGATGTTTCCAATGCCAACGTTTTGGACACTCGAGAAATGCTTGCAGAGGCAAACTTACCTGCGCTCGCTGCGCGGTAGTTGGCCACGATAATTCGACCTGCAAAGCAAAGGAGGTTTGTGTAAACTGTCACGGTGAACATCCCTCCTATTCTCGAAGTTGTCCTCAATGGGCTATAGAAAAAGAAATCACCACAATAAAAGTTAAAAACAATTGTTCATATCCGGAGGCTAGGAAAATTGTTGCCTCTCGTACGCCACAGTCTGGATTGAGTTATGCAGCCGCAGCAAAAAAGTCACCAAAAGTTCTAGTACTCAAACGGATACCCTGCCATTTCCCATAATGAGATTACCCCAACTAACAACAGAAAGACCAAAATCAACATCAACATTAAATAGAAGAGCTTCTTTGGCTAAATCTCGAGGCGTTAAGGCCTCCAAATTAAAATCTGCAAAGGAGGGTCCTCGAAAATCCTCCTTATCCACCCGTAGAGCCATGACCCTGGAAGCTGATGCTGTCTCTCTTAATCCCTCGGACGATAATTTATCGCCCGAGGAAATGATAGAAGACTCGCCTTCCAGCTCCGGGGAAGGAGCTCTTCAATTTAAATAATAACTTCCTTTATTTGTTGGAACTGTCATGGTTTGCGTTCACATCTTGATGACATCAAGTCTATTATATCAGCTTATAACCCCGCATGCATAGCACTTCAGGAATCCTTCCTGAAGTCTACAAATAACATCACTATGCGTGGGTTTCAATGCTTTAGAAAAGACTGTGGTGACGATGGTGCAGTGTCTGGTGGTGTTTGCATATTAACATCCAATAACTATCCCAGCACTGTCCATCCAATCAATACAACCCTACAGGCTGTAGCTGTCAGAATTCATACAACATGTTTGATTACAGTCTGTAGCTTGTATTTGCCACCACATGATGTCATCCGCCAAGAAGAACTTGATACATTAGTTGATCCGCTGCCTTCACCATATTTGTTATTCGGTGACTTTAACGGACATAATACTTTGTGGGGAAGTGATGATACCAATTCTCGCGGTCGTCAGATGGAGCAATTTATTTCTGATAATAGCCTCTGTCTGATGAATACCGACGAGAAAACATACTTCCACACACCCACAAGGACATTTCATTCTCTCGATCTCGCCATTTGTTCACCTTCACTTCTGCCGTTGTTAAATTTAACAGTTGGGAATGATCTGCATAACAGCGATCATTTCCCACTCGTCATCTCCCAGACTGGAGGTTGTAGTGTGCAGCAACGCATACCTACTTACGTGTACAGTCGGGCAGATTGGACGTTATTTACACAATTGGCAGTCGTTGATGATAAAATGGTTACGATCGAGAATATTGATAATGCCGTTCAAAAAGTCACTGAAACACTAATAAGTGCAGCTGATACAGCAATACCTAAAAGTTCTTCTAAACCAAAACGGCGTTGCAAACCATGGTGGAACAATGAATGCCAACAAACATACAAAAATCAAAGGAAGTTATGGGGGCTTTTCCGGAGGTACCCCACAACGGAGAATCTTATTGCCTTTAAGAGAGCAAAAACGTTAGCTCGCAGAGCTCGTCGTAGAAGTAAGAAGGAATCCTGGTCTAGCTATATATCTTCAATAAATTCTTCCATAACCAGTAAGCAGTTGTGGAGAAGAGTGAAAGCAGCCAATGGTATTTATAGGGAATTCTCCATTCCTATTCTAAAAACCGGAGCTGCTATACACTCTTTTCCTAAGGAAATAGCTAATGTCCTTGGTGAAAGTTTTGCTAGTGTCTCAAGCACTGACTCTTATAGTCCTTCGTTTTTAAGGACTAAGAGTCGTGCTGAGCGAAGACCAATTCATTTCAACCATGGACAAAACTTATCCTACAACTGCGAATTTGGAATATTAGAATTGAAGAAAGCTTTACAGCAGGCCAATAATACCAGCCCAGGACCTGATGGAATTAGCTATCTTATGCTTCAACATTTAAGTCCAGATTCCCTATCGAACTTATTGCTTTTGTTCAATAGGATCTGGACTGAAAATGAATTTCCATCTCTTTGGAATGAAGCAATAGTAATTCCGGTTCTGAAGCCTGGTAAGGATTCCTCAGAACCGTCAAATTACCGACCTATAGCTCTGACGAGTTGCCTTTGTAAGACTCTCGAACGTATGGTCAACGCCCGTCTCGTACATGTCTTAGAAGAAAATAAATGTATACATGTCAATCAGAGTGGATTCCGTAAAGGAAGATCCACTCTTGATAACATTACACACTTGGAAACCCAAATCCGCAACGCTTTTGTGCGGAGAAACCATCTGGTTTCCATCTTCTTCGACATCGAGAAGGCATACGACCGTACGTGGCGATATGGAATTCTCCGTTCATTATATGATTTTGGCTTTAGGGGTAATCTCCCGATATTCCTACAAAACTTTTTACGCTCCCGTACTTTTAAAATTCGTATTGGAACATTTACATCCAATACTTTTATTCAAGCCGAGGGTGTTCCCCAAGGCTCCATTTTAAGTGTCACTATTTTTAACCTTTACATCAGTAACATTCTTCATCTTCTTTCACCTTCAGTTTACGGCACGATGTATGTGGATGACCTGCAAATATCCTGCCAGGGATCGAACATGCGTTTAATTGAGAGACAACTTCAAACATCTGTTAATAAAATAGCTGCATGGTGTGCAGAGAATGGCTTCACACTCTCTCCTAGCAAGAGCTGCTGTGTCCATTTCTGCAGGAAGACCAGTATTCACAATGATCCTGTTATTCATCTGAACAACACTGCAATACCCGTGGTCAACGAGATTAAATTTCTTGGTGTGATATTCGACCGAAAGTTGACCTTTCTTCCGCATGTTTTACATTTGCGGAAGAAGTGCGAGCGATCGCTTAATATCCTCAAGGTATTATCTAATACATCTTGGGGTGCTGATCGCTTGTCACTCCTTCGTGTCTATCAAGCACTCATTTTATCTCGCATTGACTACGGATGTATTGTGTATGGATCTGCTAGGTCTTCTGTTTTACGCAGACTGGACACTGTGCATCACTCTGCTTTGAGAATTTGTTCAGGCGCATTCCGCACATCACCCGTCCAGAGTCTTTATGCGATTTGCCAACAATTGCCTTTAGACCTGAGACGAATGCAGCTGTCTCTCAATTACTACGCTAAAGTTATGTCTAACATTCAACATCCTATACGATCCTTGGTATATACTCCTGCCTTGAAGAGATTATATGATGCTCGGCCATTTAGCATCCAACCCTTTCTCAGTCGAACTAAATCTCAACTGTATTTAACAGACCTGCATGATGTCCGTTTTATTAAAACGGACTTACATTCACATCCACCCTGGTATGATCCACAGATTAACATTATTAATCCATTCGCTCAGTTTAGAAAATCGGACACAACCTCAACTATTTTTCAACAGCTTTTTCTATCACATCGCTGTCAGTATTCATCATTCAAGCCTGTATTCACGGATGGTTCCAAAACAGCAGGACATGTTGGCTGTGGCATATTCCATTCTAATGCCAGTTATGGTTACAGCCTTCATACGTCCTGCTCCATCTTTACAGCTGAAGCTACGGCCATTTATCAAGCCCTTCAGCTTGTGAATACGGGAAATTGTCATAAAATTTGTGTATATACTGACAGTTTGAGTGTACTAGAAGCGTTGAAAAATTCAAATTATTGTCATCCTGTTGTGTCCAAGATTTTCGGAGCATTGGATTCCCTTGCTGGCAAGGGATATGACATCATTTTCTGTTGGGTCCCAGGTCATGTAGGTCTAGAGGGAAATGAAAAGGCAGATGCAGCTGCTAAAGCTGCATCGTCTGTACTTCATTCATCTGTCCCTCTTTTCGACGTGAGAAGGGTTGTAAAAAGATTTGTTAATTCTCTTTGGCAGGAGTCATGGAGTATGCAGGTCGGAAACAAACTGCGTGCCATCTTTCCATACCTCATTCCATCATCAATTTTACCGTTACGAAGAGCAGATGTCAGATTGACTCGCCTTCGTATCGGACACACACGTTTCACACACAGACATTTGTTTTTAAATGAACTAAATCCATGGTGTGAAACGTGTGATGTACCATATACTGTCTCTCATATTTTAATTTCATGTCCATATTTTAACCTTTATCGTTTTAAATATTTTGCCACTGACCTTTTAACAATGTATGATTTAGTGGGGGAGCCTCCCCACCGAAACCTTTTTTCCTTTTTAAGGGAAGTTGGTTTCCTTAATTTTATTTAAATTTGTTGAATTTTACCTTACTTTAATTTACTTATACATTTTAGATTTTAAAATACTTTCATAAACTTATTCCGATTTTAAAACTATTATATACCATAATTTTTGAGTTTTAAATTTTTAATGTTGTGTTTGGGTTTTGCCTAAAATCAATTTTCTTTAAAACTCAATTTTCTGTAAAACTCAACTTTTGGCGCAGCTTGTCCTCTTTGGACCTTGCGCCACAAAACCCAACCAACCAACCAACCAACCAAGCTAATGCAAGTTATGGTTACAGCCTTCATACGTCCTGCTCCATCTTTACAGCTGAAGCTACCGCTATTTTTCAAGCTCTTCAGCTTGTGAATACAGAGAAATTTAATAAAATCTGCGTGTATACTGACAGTTTGAGTGTATTAGAAGCGTTGAAAAATTCCAATTATTGTCATCCCGTTGTGTCCAAGATTTTTGGAGCTCTGGATTCCCTTGCTGGCAAGGGTTATGACATCATTTTCTGTTGGATCCCAGGTCATGTAGGTCTAGAGGGAAATGAAAGGGCAGATGCAGCTGCTAAAGCTGCATCGTCCGTACTTCATTCATGTGTCCCACTTATCGATGTGAGAAGGGTTGTTAAAAAATTTGTAAATTCTCTATGGCAGGAGACATGGAGTATGCAGGTCTCCAACAAACTACATGCCATCTTTCCATACCTCATTCCATCATCAATTTTACCGTTACGAAGAGCAGATGTCAGATTGACTCGCCTTCGTATCGGACACACACGTTTCACACACAGACATTTGTTTTTAAGTGAACTAAATCCCTGGTGTGAAACGTGTGATGTACCATATACAGTTACTCATATTTTAATTTCATGCCCATATTTTAACATTTACCGTTTTAAATATTTTGGAACAGACCTTTTAACTATGTATGATTTAGTGGGGGAGTCACCCCACCGAAACCTTTTTTCCTTTTTAAGGGTAATTGGTTACCTTAATTTTATTTAAATTTTAAAAATTCATTTTACTTTCAAATGTACTTATGCTATTTTTGGATTTTAAAATAAACATATACATTGATTTTTGTATTTTAAATTTTTAAAGTTGAGTTTGGGTTTTGCCTATTATTTACTAATTTTCGTTGAAACTTTATGTTTGGCGCAGCTTGTCCTTTTTGGACCTTGCGCCACAAAACCCAACTAAACCAAACCAAACCTAGCGTCATTCCAAATGGTTAAAAAATAATGACTATATGTCATACTTCGTTGAACCTGAGAATAAACTACTCCTTCAATTTCTTACCAATGGCTCTAAGCAAATTTCCTGCGTCGTTTGGTAAAACAGAACTTAAAAAGGAATATTTTCCTCATTACTTTGACACGCGAGAAAATCAAACATATTTCGGTGTTATACCCGACGAACACTTTTATTCTCCAGACACGATGACAAATGCTGCTGGAGCAGACTTTTTTGAATGGTATGAACATCATATAAATTATTGAGTTATTATAGGTAAGCAGTTTGTCAAATTCAAGTAAAAATAAATTCATTTCTATTTATTAAAAAAATGTATTTGTAAAAATTAAAATCGAGTATAGATATATTCAATGCACTTATATTCGCTACAATGTTTACAAAAAAATTCTTTTTTCTCTTAGATCTTATGTTGATATTTTGCGAAGATGTTTGCAATTTAGGGAGGAATTTATTGATATATCTAATGCAGATCCCTTTTGGTAAGAGCACCACTTTCTTTTTTTACACATCAGTTATGCTTGAAAATTTGTTAATTTTTTTTCTTTTGTTCTGTAACTATTACTTCTGCATGCATGGCTATCTATAGAAACAAACATATGCAGTCAGGTACAATTGCCATGGTGCCAATTCATGGATACATTAATAGTACTAACTATAGTGCAGATTGTATCCGGTGGCTAGACTTTGTCGCTTCATCATCGAATAGACATTATGCATGCACTTAATGGGAGAGATGAAATTCAAGTGGGAGGAATTTCAGTGGATGGATTTTGTTCTTCAAACACTGTCTACTAATACCATGTAATATTTTTTTGCATACAACTTTACACTTTTTTCTTTTAATGAAGCACGTAATTTAAAACTTATTTATCCTAAAGTTGTCTTTTTCATTGTTGTTTTAAATCTTCTAATTCTTATGCTGTCAACCTCCTAAATGGCAAAATTATGGGAAAGTTGTACCAAACAACAACTGATACAACGAGTAAATTATTGGCTGAAGGCTACGAAGTGGTTGAGATATGAGAACATGATTTTAGGGAAATGAAGAAAGAAAACATGCAACTGCACAACTTTTCATTATCTTACGAAATTAAAGACCGGTTAAATTTTCTTGATGCTTTTTTCGGAGGTCGAACCTATGCACTTAAATTATATTATGACGGGAATGCCAAATATATTGATTTTACATCCCTCTATCCATGGGTAATTATTTTAAATTGACAATTTTTAAGAAAGTAAAATAAAGCTCTTATTTTATCAAATAATTTTATTTAGAAACTCTAAATGTGGTATATTTTTTTCTTAGGTAAACTAGTATTGCAAATAACCAGTTGGCCACCCTATCATTATTACAAAATATTTCAATGATTTAGATGATTACTTTGGTCTAATAAAATGTAGAATTTTGGCCCCACGACAACTATATATCCATGTGCTGCCATATCGATATCAAAATAAACTCGTGTTCCCTCTTTGTTCCAAATATGTCGAGGAAAAATACCAGAGTACGTGTTGTCATGTAAATGAAGAGCGTGCTATAATTGGAACGTGGATAACGGAAGAGGTCAAAATGGCTGTAAGAAAAGGATATTATGTTATAAATGTAATTATTTTCATTTTATACTTTCTCCATTATTTGAAAAATATGCATTAATATACATCTTTAACTTATTGATTTCTTTGAACTTTTAGATATTTGAAGTATACCATTTTGAAAAAAACTTCAGCTTCTTTATTCCATTCTTACATCGATTTATTTTTAAAAATCAAGCAGGAAAGTAGTGGTTGGCCAGTCAATTCCACTACACCAGATGCACAAAGAAATATATTTTAGAATAGGAAGAAAAGGAAGGTGTAAAGCTTGATTCACATGCTATTCTTAAAAATCCTGAGCGAAGACAAGTAGCTAAATTAGCACTTAACAGTTTCTGGGGATGTAAGACGAATTTACTTTTGTTTTTCTTAATTTATTCATTATATGTAAAGTAATTTTATGAATTTGTAAAACTTTTTTTTATATCAATATTTTTTTTTGACAGTTGGGGAATGAACATCAAAACTCAATCGAGTTATGTGGATTCAGTATCGGAGTTCAACAAAATGTTCTGTGACTCTACTAAAAATGTATTTTTACTTCAACACATAAAAGAATGAATAAATATTGTGATTATATATTTTTATGGTTCTTTAAATTTCGACTGAAATTTCAGATCAAGGATGTATATTTTCCAACACCCGAAGTTGCAGCAATTGTTTAGGACACGGAAAAGTCATTTCTAAGTCAAGAAACTTCAACAAACATATTTACTACTGCTTGGGTATGACTTAAGTTATTTTCCGAAATGGATAAACTGGATCGAACAGTATTGTATTACGACATTGATTCTATAGTACATTCTAGTGACGGAATGAACGATCCTCCCCTTGGTAATTTCTTAGGTGAATTTACAGATGAGCTAGACGGGGATACTATCACTAAGTTTGTTTCCGGATAGTTTACAATATAAATTTCATTTATTCATTTCTACATTATTGATATTTTAGTTTTAATCTTTTTTATTATTATTATTTCACAGGAGGACAAAAAAATTATGCCTATGAAACACCCACCGATAATACCTGTTGCAAAGTAAGTGGATTTACTCTTAATTTTGCAAACAGGAAAATAATAAATTTTGATTCAGTGAGAAATCTTGTTTGCGACATTAAAGCAATCTTAATCTAGCAATTAATTAATTTTAGCAATCTTAAATCTTCATAAAATAACTCGGGACCCCAAGAAGAGGAAAGTCTTAGGTAAACCAGAGAAAAAAACTGTACCGTATTGTGTATGATTAAAGAATTATTCAAAAAGATTTGTCTACACTTCCATACGGTTTTTTAAAAAATGGAAGTTTTTTTTCATAATTTACTATTGTATTTTATTTTTGTTTTATTATGTGTGTAGTGTGTATGTGTGCATTGTATAGCAATGATGAGAAGGAAAAGTTTATTCTGCTATTTAGATGAATAACTTCATACTCTGAGATATTACATTAAAAAAAAAAATTTTTTTTTTCTAGAATGGAAGAATGATTATGTGAAGTAAATTATGCGATTATGTGAAATAATAATTTGATAAACATTTTATTGGTCAAAGATTAATCCAAAAGCTTTTATTAGCTTACATAACAGGTTGCACAAGTTTATGATTGTTTTTATACAATTTTTTATTTACATCCAAACGCTCGGGAAAATTTGCTTCTTTTAAAATATTAAAAAATATACTTCTTCCTATAGGAAGACTTTTTGAATTCTTAAAAAATCCTTTATAATAGTAACAATGTTACTGCCGGGATTAATAGTGTTTTTATAAATGATTTTTCCTTCAGGAATCCATGTTAAGGAATTTTGTTGCTTGAGAAATTGAAAGACTTCTTTTACACTTTCCTTCGTCGGGGCTACAGTAAGGGCTTTTTCTTCAATATCATTTCTTTCTCTTTTTATTATAGATTCTAATTCTGTTTCAGATTCTTTTGCAGGGGATTCTTCTAATGGAGACTCTTCTGGAACTACTTGATTACTTTCTGATGGTAACGATTTTTCGGCGGAAAAATTTATATTTTTTATAATATAAATATTTTTGCAAGATTTGTAAGTATAATAATGCTTTCTCACTTTCAGATAAATTTTTTTGTTGAAGAATGTGTTTCATTTGTTTATCAAGATCTGACTCATAATGAAGAGCTTGATAACGATCTTCGGGCACTAACATAAATTTTTTACTGTGCTCCATGAATGAGAGTTCTAATAACTGAAATAGCAGCAGAGGTAATAATATTGAGAGAAATCCGTCACACACCACGTTGAATTAACAATTGTCTATTTTTATAAAGAGGAGTTTTTCTATCCGATAGCTTCCGCAAATTTTGCTTGTGAGAAGATAAGAGATTTTTTTGATTTTTTGTCAGTGGTATGTTACCCTGTAAAACGCTAATTGCGCACTCATACAATGTTTTAATAACTCTATTTGAACACTTTTTCAAAATAGGCTTTTGGTTTTTACTTCGAGAAATAAATCTCGGGAGCTCTAGCGTTTGCTCTGTACAGACTGACATCTTGAGAAATTATGAAAAGAATCAGCACAAGTTTTCTATTTATTGGTCTGTGAATTTGCTAAACGCTATTACCTTGGTAAGAGTTCAATGAGGGAAATTCTTTAAGTGAATTAGGCAGTTGGATTTAACGGTCATTATGGATTCTATTTCTGGACAATCTAAATGTTCCAAATTATAACATTCTCACCCAGACAAAAAAAAAATGTATAAAATGTTTTTTTTTGTAGTCCTTTTACACAAATTTTAGGAAATAGTTCAAATGAAAGGACCAAAATATTTCTTAATTGTAAGGTAATCGATGACGACAGACATACTTTACTCGCAGAAGTAAAAAAGACAATGACTAGCGGGGCTGATAAATCCAGTATTTATCCAGTATTATCAATTTTGAATCATTTCCCAATTCACTCATGAGATCATCGATAACAATCAAAGCATTGGAATACTGATTTAAATTAGGAGGTATACCTTAAAAAAATTCTATGCCTGACATTAAGTACTGAGATACATAATACGTAAAATGTTTTCCATAAAAATGTGGTGGCTGTCCATATGAATAAAAAAATTCCAAGTTCTTATCTTCATCCACAAACAGAGCTATCCAATGAGATCCTGGGTGAGATGAATCATCTCGATTTACGATAACAGCTGATCGTTCAGAAAGGTATGGAATGAAATCCGATGGAAATACTCCTTGAAATATCGGTGATGTAATCTTATCACAGGAAAGGGCTTTAATTATTCATTTCTTTTAATTTACAAAATCAAACGATATATTTCTTGATTAATAAATCTCAATCAAATTTTTAAATTCAGCAAATATAGTAATACTTAAAATTTGTTGTAAAGCCTTGCTATAAATTTTACCTTCAAACGTACATTACTATGTTAAGATTTAGATGTTCTCTGTCATAAAAATTGGGAGATAAATCAAGTGAGTATAAAGTGTTACCCATCTTATATTCATCTCTTGATATAAATAAACCTCGGTCTTGTCCAAGTTTTCCTGTACCTAAGAAAATACTTTGATAGACTCGTACGAAGTTATTTTTACCAAAATCTGGTTGTAGTGGATTATGAGGCATAGGCTGACCATCTACGTAAATTCCTATGAAATTCAGATTAAAATGTTGAAAGTCGTACGGAGATTTTTTTAAAGACCCATGAAAGGCTTTCTTATCAACACATCCCACGATAATTCTTTTAGGCATTTGCCCTGCACACACATTATCCTGAACGAAGGACATGTTTCTTTTTGGAACAGAGGATACTATATTTAATACTTGATTGATAGGGTATTTTGCCACATTTTCGATTGTAAAGCTTTAGCATGTCCTAATATGACTCCAGGACTTACACGAACTTTTCGTATGAATAGAGAAATGTGCTCAAAAACTACTTTACATCCTTCACTATCTATTAAATAAAATTCTGGTTTACATCGAATGACTTTTATTTTTAAATCAATTAAATTTATTAAAAGTCTTTCTTGATGAAAGTATCACTGTGAATACCTCCAATCATATCCACCGCAGCACTGTCTTTAAATAAAGCTGCTCTTTTGTTGAATCCACCATCTGAGTCCTTGTAAAAAAATTCAGCTGTAAGCTGGGAAGTTTTACTATCGTATCTGTGATTTGGTAATATTTCGATATAAGCTCGATAAGGATAAGTGTTATTAAAATGAGGCACAATGCGATCATTTAATGTAACATTTACTAGTGAAAACAGAGAATGTAGAAACAAGTTTATGGGCCCTATGGTAACTTTTTTATAGTATTTTTGCCTTAACGTAAAGGTGAGTTTGGCTGAGATCTAAATAGTCTTCACCTGAGCCACTTACATAAAATTCGACAGGATCTCCATCAAAGACATTATACAATGGATGAAATACTATCCACTGTCCACTCTGAATAACAGTTTGAGTATTGGGTAAGTGAAAAATTTCTAGTTTTGATTTTACACATTCTGGAGAGTCTTAAAAAAAGAAATGCCATCACGAGTCGAAAATATCACGTCCTGTCACTTTCCGAACTTTGTATGAAATGATTCGCTTTTGCTTCTTACTTTTTCTTTTATACTTTCCTCTGCCCACCATGGATTTCACCGTATCGAGAGCTTTTTGGGCTAAGTTCTTCCCACTGTCTTTGGCTCTTGCTTTTACAGCTTCTTTAAAATCTTGACCAGATAAAACATCAGCCGCAGCACGGGATCCTGTGAGCAGAGCTTCTTTACCAATCATTTTGACATTTTTTAATAAAAAAGGGAAAGCCGCTGTAAATAATCGGCGAAATATTCCCTCCGAGACCGCATCCTTTTTGGAAAGAAATACCTTGATAATGTGATTAACCAGATCCTATCTGTCCAGCATAATGCTCTTCGAATTTTTTCATGCAGCAAACATAGGGTACACTCATCTTGATGGCTAATAATCCAATGATTCTTAATTTGTCGTTTAAGATTATTTATAGTATTTGCCTCATTCAAAAAT
The DNA here is from genome assembly GCA_026290005.1 of Latrodectus geometricus. Classification (NCBI taxonomy): domain Eukaryota; kingdom Metazoa; phylum Arthropoda; class Arachnida; order Araneae; family Theridiidae; genus Latrodectus; species Latrodectus geometricus. Next base: position 20,249 of record JAPDSC010163088.1, read on the forward strand.
GTAGTACGATTATCACTTTTCCAATTTCAAATGGTACAAAATCTCCGGCATTTAATTGAAGTTCAACATTGATGGTTTGAAATAATTGAGGAATCAGTGGTAAATATTGAGGTCTGTCAAAATGATGACTAATTATTTCTCAGTCTTTTCCTTCCACCCTGACAATTCACAAAAGTGGCACTTGTTTATCACCAATGATTTGTGGTGTTACCATGTCTGTATGAGCATAAAAGAATGGAAACACAACGTCAGGATCTGCCACAAATGGGCTGTGTACAGTTCCATTGATTTTTTTACTTCCAAATCCCAGAAGTTGTTTCAAACCATCATTGAAAGTGATGGAGAATCAGTCTTTAACAGTTATTTTTACTCTATTTGTTGATTTATTAAAACCTAAATATATTTTGCCATGTAATAAAATATCATTCATTGATTTCAGTATATCGGTGATATTCTCGTAACTTCCAGGTGGTATAGTTTTCTTTACATTTCGAGTAAAATTTCCATCTGGTATACCAAATATAAATGAATTTCTATTATCATTTATACATTGAACCATGAATGGCGGTAAATGATTTCTGATAAGCCTACTTCTCACTCTCCATTTAGATTTATTGGAGTTTGCAATTGTGTTATAAAATTAGAAATTTTATTATTAGGGAAATATTTTATGGGTCTATCAGAGGGTAGTGTCACATATAATGACATCATTTAAAATGATTATTTAGAATATAGTCGCGTCTATTTATATCATTCTGACATGCTTCACCCAAGTATTGAGTTTCTCAGGAGTACCTAAGAATTTTACAAAGTATTCGGTTGAACCTTGCCTTTTCCTTTTCTGGATCACTTTTTCTACTGGATAAAAACCCGAATCGTTAACTTTTTGTAGCTCTTTGGAATAAAATGTACCTTCAATAATTTCACCTGATAAATATTTTAATTTATAAACTAAAGGGTTTCTTGTTATGATTTTATGAACTGCAAAAATTTCTAGTGTCCAATTTTGTTCGTACCCTTTTTCAAATCGCAATTTTTCTTTATTTATGCGAACTGTATCTGCAACTTTTAAAACAGTTCGTGTATTATATTTTTTTCTGATTACTTATACAATGTTTGCCATACTTAGATTTCATTATCATGATTCACTGCAATAGGTTCCATTTTTATCCTACGATGCCATATATTATTGTAACTTCGTATTAATTTATCTATTACGTAAATATTTCTTTTTGTATTCATATCTGTGAAATATTTCCACATTTTGGTTTTTAGTGTTCAATTAAACCTCTCTATTACCCTAGATTTTGTTTGTTTATGAGTTGAAAAAAAAATTTGTTTCTGTCTCTTAAATATTTCTGAACCTCTTTGTTTCTGAACTCTGTTTCATCATCAAACTGCAAAATTTCAGGAGTTCTTTCACTAAATATCACTTCTTGTTTAATACTTGGATGAAATATTAAACGAGCCTTAGAAAAAATCATTGTGACTTCATAATATGAGAATAAATATGTTTCAACGTGATGAACCATGTTCAATCAAGGAAGAATCCTGTGTACTGCAATATGTTTACGCTGAGCGAATGAATACAATTTTTAAACCAATCAAAATGCTTTAATACTGTTGATTTGGCAAATAATTCTAGTTCAAGTACTAAGTGATTCATTTCGGCTTTTCTACAAGCTTTTTGAAAGGTTCGATTTATTTAGTGGGATTTCAAGTTGCACTCCTTCGATTTATACAAACATCATGTCTTTACCAAACAACAAACATGCTTTAAATGAATCAAACGATGCGGTGTTATTTTATATTTGTATGTATTTATATTCAAATTTTGTATAAATGATTGTGAATCTTACTATCAAACATCATTAGAACTCAAAATTCAATCTATTTTGTAGGTGACTATCAATGTTTCTGATTTAGATGTTGACAAAAGCAACAAAAATGACTAGAGAGAAGAATCAAAGGTAAGAGTTTTGAAATTTATTTTAAACGAGAATGATTATTGTTTTATAGTTATTCAGTGTTCTATGTTTCTGAGATGTGGTTTATACACATGAGTAATTTATAGTTTTTGTTTACTTTTCTGGACCTCAGGAATATTTTTTGAAAATGAGATACCAGATGATGTATTTCCTATAGGAGACTCCATTTTTGTGTTACCCAGTACTTTGCATGGAGTTTTCTCAAAACACATTAGAAAATATCAGAAATATGGAAAGAAATATTATCCAACTTCTGAAGGAATTACTCTGCGACCATGGTGGATTGAACAAATTATGGATTGAGAAACTGTGCCTCAAAATGACAATCATCTACGGGGAAGTGTTTTCCTACCTGAATCAGAAATTCAGATTACAAGTAAAGACTTTAAAATGTTTACATTCACTCGTGTAAAACAAAGAACGAGCTTAAGATCCTTTACGATTTCTGCAGAGCAATACAGCAATATGCTGCGAAATTATAACAACATTGCGAATGCTGTTCTAGATCACATGTTCCGCACAGTGAATTTCTTAGATGCTTATTGTTGTGTTTTTGACAGTGTTATTGAAGAGACTTTGCTGAGTTTCTTATATGTTAGCCTCGGAACCCAATAGTTGCTGCAAACACTTAAAAATGTCATGCGTGATATTTTTAAAGGTAAAGGTCTAAAAGAACCCGTTCTTATGGCGGAAGAATTATGGGCTAACTGTGTGGAAACTTTAATTCACATGCATTATCCTTAGAAATCTCAGAAATTGCTGATTCTTTTTATCGCAGTCTCTGGATAAACGAACCATTTTTTAGCACTAAAACCTGCTATTATGTCACAGTTGATTTCTTGACGTTTAGACAGTATTATTCGAAATGTAAAAAATAACTATGTGTCCAGAAGATGCATTTGAATATTTCGAAAAAAATAAGTAAAATATTTTGTATTAATATGTAATATTGTTTATCTTTGAACATGTGTTTGTTTATTTATTATTTTGCCTTTAAATAATTTTAAAGTGTATTAAATTGTACAATTAATTATAATATTTTAAAAAAAGGAAATTATGAAAAGAAATGTCTCGTGTAAACAGCATGTCGTAACTATATGCATTAGAGCATTCAACATATAAAATTCATTCTTGATTACAAGACATAGATGTAATGGAAGCTGCTTCAACTCAGTTGTATAGAGATCCCGAAATTCCTGGGAGTTTTGGAGGTATTAATAGTTTACATAGAGCTTTAAAGAAAAGAATAAAAACAAAACGTATCAAAGAATGGTTACAAACAAAAGGATTACTATACTCTTCATAAATCTTTGAGACATAAATTTCAAAGAAATAAATTCATTGCTGGAGGTTTAAACGAAAAATTTCAAGTGGATTTAGCTGATTTGCAATCTCTCGCAAACTTTAATGACTGTTATAAGTATTTACACACTTGCGTAGATATTTTATCAAAATATGCCTGGGCTATTCCCTTAAAAGACAAAACAGGGAATAATCTACTCCCAGCCGCGACCGATTGTAAAAAAAATGTTATTTTTCGAAATAAAATAAATAATTTATTCTTTCAGCTCATAGATGACTAAACAAACTTATCTCCTTTTGATGATAAGATGTATTGAAAGACGGAATAAACACTCTGTCATATGGGCATCATAAAATTACAGACAATATTAATGCAAGCAGATACATAAATAGTGTAAGCATACAAGAATGAAATTATTCTGAAATATTTGAATTGCATTCATTATATTTTATTAGTTTGTGGATAAGAACTGCTTCTATCTTCAACTAGTTAACCAGTAGCGGTGAAATCACATTAAAAAAAAAAAAAAAAAAAGACTGTCCTACCTCCCGGTGGCGTGGAAACGGACAAATTTCTCTTTCAGGGACTTTCTTTCATAATATTTTGAACTCAAATATTTATAATTTTATTTTGCATTTGCTGTTTTTTTTTCGTCTTTAGTTCTTTTTTGAGAATAAGATTGCGTGGCTATAGGTTCTGAAATATAAAATCTAAGAAAGAGCGTATGGGTTGGTTGTTAGCGTACACAGAATTATCACATACGCTCTTTTACAGGTTGGAAACTCAAATCTTTAGAGTGTTTAAAAAAATCGATGCACATTTAGAAACTTTAGTTGTATAACCTGCCGACAGATAACGTGCCACGAACAATAAATATGTTTTAGAAAGAAAAACTACTGCCATTTCTCAGCACATAAACGCAAAGTAAATAATTTAATACAATATCACGTGTCCTTGTCTTTACTCTCGTGCTCATAATTAAAAATCGTTGTAAAAAATATTAAATAATTATTTAATAAATTTGTAATGATTTATACTCAAATGTAAATTTAAATGTCATTTTTATTGCAAAAATGAAAACAAATCAACCAGAAGGAGGTGACAACTCAACGGCTGTGCCTTCGGTTCCAGAACCGGTAACTCATACTTACTACCAAGTCTCTAATTTCCCCCTCAGGGGGTTTACTTTCTTTAAATAAACACGAACTGTCACAATCCCGAGGCGAGGCACCCCAGTGATCTGTCCTCTTTTCTTTCTTTTCTTCTCTCCTCTACTCTTCTGCTTTTTCTTTCTTTTCTCCCTCAATGTGGTTGCCTCTCATGAGGTTGAGGACTCCCCTTGAGCAGCTGTCGCCGCTCTGTTGCTAATAGCTACTCTTGGGGACTAAATCACCCACGTGTTTGCCGTGCGTGGAGACCCGTGTCCCTGGAAAAGAGGGTCCTGGTAATTGAGGCCCCCAGAGACCAACACATTGCTTTGGCCTCTGCTTCAGGTAAACGGGAGGTGTGTTGTGGTCCTCAGCACATCAATCGGCTTTATGGATCAAGCGATCGGTACATCTGCTGGATGACTCGTTAAGGGTGGAGGCCATCACAGGGATGTACTGAGAGCGTATAGGATCTGCCTAGCACTGATGCAGCTGGTCTGCATCCCCTTGTTGGACTCGGTGGTGGGTGGTGCGGTCAGGTCCCGAAATTTTAAAAATATATTTATGGAGAATAAAAACTTTTCTTTTCTCCCTCGGGTGCAATTGTTAGATAAATCTACATTAAAATTTTTTATTATAACACGAAAAGAGGGAAATTTTGAAAATGTTTCCCCTTTTCTGATTCAAAAGGGAATATCGGGTACAGTAGGGGAAGTCAGGAGTATAAAAAAACTGCGATCTGGTGAATTGCTAGTGGAGGTAGCATCAGCAACATAATCCTCCATTATCTCCAATATGAGACTGTTGGCAAACCTCGAGGTGACCGTCTCGCCTCATGGGAATTTGAATTTTTCTCAAGGAGTGATCTCAGCAAGGGATATGTTAAATACGCCTACGGAAGAGATCCTAGAAAATCTAAAGGATCAGAAGGTCTGCGGCGTTAAGCGCATAACTGTCAGAAGAGATGGAAAGTACATTGATACCAAACATCTCATTCTGACATATGCCACGCCAGACCTTCCAGAAAATATCAAAGTTGCATACATGCATTTACACGTAAGGCCGTATATTCCTAATCCCTTACGTTGTTTCCAGTGCCAACATTTTGGACATTCAAAGAACTCTTGCAGGTCAAAACCTACTTGCGCTCGTTGCGCAGTAGTTGGCCACGAGAGTAGTAATTGTACTGCAAAAGAGGCGTGTGTCAACTGCAAAGGTGACCATCCCTCCTACTCTCGAAATTGTCCAATATGGGTTCTGGAAAAGGAGATCACTACTCTTGAGATAACAAATAAAATTTCGTATCCTGAGGCCCGACGTATATTCACATCTCGTATGCCAAAGTCTGGAGTAAGCTATGCAGCCGTAGCTAAAAAAGTCACCAGATCCAGTAGTACAAAAACAGATTCAATTTCACTTCCCCTTGTTAGATTACCCATTACACATTCAGAAAAGCCAAAAATTAAAACATCTCCAATTTCTAAAAACGCTCCTACATACAAATCAAAATCTGCAAAGGCTTATAAACTAAAATCTGCTAAAGAGGGCTCTACAAGGTCCTCAATATCCACCCGCAAAGCCTTGTCCCTGGAAGCTGATGCGGTATCTCTACATCCCTCGGATGATATGTCCTTCGAGGAATGGTTAGATGACCTGCCTTCCAGCTCCAGGAGAGGAGCTTCTAGAACTAAAGAATAACTTCCTTTGTTTCTTGGAACTGCCATGGTTTGCGTTCACATCTTGATGACATCAAGTCTATTATATCAGCTTATAACCCAGCATGCATAGCACTTCAGGAAACATTCCTGAAATCCTCTAATAGTGCTTCCATGCGTGGGTTTAATTGCTTTAGGAAAGACTGTGGTGATGATGGTCCAGTGACTGGAGGAGAATGTATATTTACATCCAATAATTTTCACAGCACTGCTCAGCCAATACATAGTACTCTACAGGCTGTAGCTGTGAGAATTCACACAGCTCACTTGATTACAGTCTGTAGCTTATATTTGCCACCACATGATGTCATCCGCCAAGAAGAACTTGAATAATTAGTTGATCAGCTGCCTAAACCTTGTTTATTATTAGGTGACTTTAACGGACATAATTCTCTGTGGGGAAGTGATGATACGAATTCTCGCGGTCGTCAGATAGAGAAATTTATTTCTGATAATTGTCTCTGTCTGATCAATACCGACGAGAAAACATATTTCCACATACCCACAAGAACATTTCATTCTCTCGATCTGGCCATTTGTTCACCATCACTTCTGCCGTTGTTGAATTTAACAGTTGGGAATGATCTGCATAATAGCGATCATTTCCCACTCGACATCTCCCAGACTGGAGGTAGTAGTTTGCAGCAACGCATACCTACTTACGTGTACAGTCGGGCAGATTGGACGTTATTTACACAATTGGCAGTTATTGATGATAAAATGGTTATGATCGATGATATTGATGAAGCCGTTCACAAAGTCATTGAAATAATAATAAATGCAACTGATACAGCCATACCTAAAAGTTCTTCTATATTAAAAAGGCGTCGCAAACCGTGGTGGAACATTAAATGCCAAGAAACTTATAAAAAACAAAGGAAGTTATGGGGGTTGTTTAGGAGGTACCCCACTACGGAGAATCTTACTGCTTTTAAGAGAGCAAAATCATTAGCTCGTAGAGCTCGTCATAGAAGTCAGAAGGAATCCTGGTCTCGCTATCTTTCTTCAATAACATCTTCCACATCCAGTAAGGAATTATGGAGAAGAGTGAAAGCAGCCAATGGTATTTATAGGGAATTCTCTATTCCTGTTTTAAAAACCGGGGCTGCTATGCAGTCTTCTCCCAAGGATATCGCTAATATCCTTGGTGAAACTTTTGCTAGTGTCTCTAGCACCGACTCTTATGGTCCTTTGTTCTTAAGGATTAAGAGTCGAGCTGAAAGAACACCAATTCGTTTCAACCATGGACAAGCATTGCCTTATAACGGCGAACTTCGGATGTTGGAACAGAAGAAAGCTCTAAAGCAGGCCCATAACACCAGTCCAGGACCTGATGGAATCAGCTATTACATGCTTCAACGTTTAAGTCCAGATTCACTATTGAACTTATTACTTTTGTTCAATAGGATCTGGACTGAAAATAAATTTCCATCAATGTGGAATGAAGCAATAGTGCTTCCAATTCTGAAGCCTGGTAAGGATCCTTCACATTATCGACCTATAGCTCTGACGAGTTGCCTCCCCTCAGGGGGTTTACTTTCTTTAAGTAAACACGGGTGTCACAATCCCGAGGTACCCCAGTGATCTGTCCTCTTCTTTCTTTTCTTCTCTCTTCTTTTCTACTGCTTTTTCTTCCTTTTCTCCCTCATTGTGGTTGCCTCTCATGAGGTTGAGGGCTCCCCTTGAGCAGCTGTCGCCGCTCTGTTGCTATCAGCTACTCTTGGGGACTAAATCACCCACGTGTTTGCCGTGCGTGGAGACCCGTGTCCCTGGAAAAGAGGGTCCTGGTAATTGAGGCCCCCAGAGACCAACACATTGCTTTGGCCTCTGCTTTAGGTAAACGGGAGGTGTGTTGTGGTCCTCAGCACATCAATCGGCTTTATGGATCAAGCGATCGGTACATCTGCTGGATGACTCGTTAAGGGTGGAGGCCATCACAGAGATGTACTGTGAGCGTATAGGACTTGGCTAGCACTGGTGCAGCTGGTCTGCATCCCCTTGTTGGTATCGGTGGTGGGTGGTGCGGTCAGGTCCCGAAATTTTAAATTAATACAAATGGAAAATAAAAATTTTTCATTTCTCCCGCGGGAGCAACAACTGCATTCTTTACGATCAAAATTTTTTGTAATAAAGAAGGAAGGAAACTTCACTACAGTGTGCCCCTTCCTAATTTCAAAGGGAATATCTGGTATAGTTGGGGAAGTCAAGAAAGTTCAGAAGATGCGCTCGGGTGACTTGCTTGTAGAGGCTGCAACAGACTCTCAAGCAGCCATTCTGGCAAGCATGAAAACCTTGGCTAACTATGAAGTGACAGTCTCACCTCACGGCAACCTTAACTTTTCTTGTGGTGTTGTCTCCGCAAGGGATTTGATTTACACGCCGAAGGAAGAAATTCTCGAAAATTTACAAGATCAGAAGGTCTGTGGCGTTAAACGCATCACAGTCAGACGTGACGGTAACATTATTGATACCAAGCACCTGATTCTGACTTTTGCGACCCCAGACCTTCCGCAGTATGTAAAAGCTGCGTATTTGAATTAACCCGTCAGGCCATACACCCCTAATCCCTTGCGTTGTTTCCAATGTCAGCGCTTTGGACATTCGAGAAACGCTTGCAGAGGCAAACTCACCTGCGCTCGCTGCGCGGTGGTTGGCCACGATAGCTCGGACTGCAATGCGAAGGAGGTTTGTGTCAACTGTAAAGGTGACCATCCCTCCTATTCTCGAAACTGTCCTCAGTATTTGCTTGAAAAGGAGATCACCACAGTTAAGGTTCAACAGAAATGTTCCTATCCTGAGGCGAGAAAACAAGTCACTTCCCGTACTCCTCAACCTGGAGTCAGTTATGCCACAGCTGCCAGAAAAGTCACCAAATCGAGCAGCACACAATCTGAATCGTATTCTGTTTCCCCAATAAAGTTACCCCAATCAACTGAAAAGCCAAAATTTAAAAAATCTCCGACATTTTCAAAAAAAGCTCCTTTTGCAAAATCAAAAGCGGAGAAAGCTCTAAAATTAAAAATATCAAAAGAACCGAAAAAACGATTAATTTCCACCCAAAAGGTTTTTCCTGCTTGGAAACTAACGCGGTGTCTTTGTTTCCCTCGGACGACGACCCTCGGACGACCCTTTTTGGACCTTGCGCCATAAAACCCAACCAACCAACCAACCTTCCCTCGGACGACGATGTATCGTTCGAGGAACTGATAGATGACCCGCCTTCCAGCTCCGAAAAAGGAGCTCTACAATTTAAAAAATAACTTCCTTTGTTTCTTGGAACTGCCATGGTTTGCGCTCACATCTTGATGACATCAAATCTCTATTATCAGTATATAATCCCGCATGTTTGGCACTTCAGGAAACTTTCCTGAAGTCCAACAATACTATTAATATGCGTGGATTTAATTGCTTTAGAAGAGACTGTGGTGACGATGGTGCAGTGTCTGGTGGTGTTTGCATATTAACATCCAATAACTATCCCAGCACTGTCCATCCATTAAATACTACTCTACAGGCTGTAGCTGTGAGAATTCACACAACATGTTTGATTACAGTCTGTAGTCTGTATTTGCCGCCACATGATGTCATCCGCCAAGAGGAACTCGATGGATTAATGGATCAGCTGCCTACACCATTTTTGTTAGTAGGTGACTTTAACGGACATAATTCTTTGTGGGGAAGTGATGATACTAATTCTCGCGGTCGTCAGATAGAGGAATTTATTTCTGATAATTGTCTCTGTCTGATTAATACCGACGAGAAAACTTATTTCCACATACCCACAAGAACATTTCATTCTCTCGATCTTGCCATTTGTTCACCATCGCTTCTGCCGTTGTTGAATTTAACAGTAGGGAATGATCTGCATAACAGCGATCATTTCCCACTCGTCATCTCCCAGACTGGAGGTAGTAGTGTGCAGCAACGCATACCTACTTACGCGTACAGTCGGGCAGATTGAACGTTATTTACATAATTGGCAGATGTCGATGATAAAATGGTTACGATTGAGGATATTGATAATGCCGTTCACAAAGTCACTGAAACAATTATATGTGCAGCTGATGCTGCTATACCTAAGAATTCTTCTAATCCAAAAAGGCGCTGCAAACCGTGGTGGAACAAGGAATGTGAAGTAACTTATAAAAATCAAAGGAAGTTATGGGGGTTATTTCTGAGATACCCCACAACGGAGAATCTTATTGCCTTTAAGAGAGCAAAAGCATTAGCTCGCAGAGCTCGTCAACGAAGTCAGAAGGAATCCTGGTCTCGCTATGTCTCTTCTATTACATCTTCCTCATCCAGCAAGCAGTTATGGAGAAAAGTGAAAGCAGCCAATGGTATCTACACGGAATTTTCAATTCCCGTATTGAAAACCGGAGCTGCTATATTCTCTTCTCCTATTGACATTGCTAATGTCTTTGGTGAAACATTTGCCAGTGTCTCAAGCTCCGACAATTATAGTCCTTCGTTTTTGAGGACTAAGAGTCGAGCTGAGCAAATACCAATGCGTTTCAACCATAGACCAGCTTTGCCATACAACTGCGAGTTTCGGATGTTGGAATTGAAGCGAGCATTACAGCAGGCCAATAATACCAGCCCAGGACCTGACGGAATCAGCTATCAAATGCTTCGACATTTAAGTCCAGATTCCCTGTTGAACTTATTATATTTGTTCAATAGCATCTGGACTGAAAATACATTTCCATCCCTTTGGAACGAAGCTATAGTGATTCCGGTCCTTAAACCTGGTAAGAATCCTTCTAACCCTTCACATTATCGACCTATAGCTCTGACGAGTTGCTTATGTAAGACTCACGAACGTATGGTCAACGCCCGTCTCGTGCATGTCTTAGAAGAAAATAAATGTATACATGTTAATCAGAGTGGTTTCCGTAAAGGAAGATCCACTCTTGATAACATAACATATTTGGAAACCCAAATCCGCAACGCTTTCGTGCGGAGGAACCATCTGGTTTCCATCTTCTTCGACATCGAGAAGGCATACGACCGTACATGGCGATACGGTATTCTCCGTTCTATATATGATTTTGGCTTTCGGGGTAATCCCCCATTTTTAAAGAACGTATTGGCTCATCTACATCCAATACTTTTATTCAAGCCGAGGGTGTACCCCAAGGCTCTATTTTAAGTGTCACTATTTTTAATTTATACATCAGTCACATACTTCATCTTTTATCACATACAGTTCATGGCACAATGTATGTTGATGACCTGCAAATATCTTGCCAAGGATCGAACATGCGTTTAATTGAGAGACAACTACAAACATCTGTTAATAAAATAGCTGCATGGTGTGATGAGAATGGCTTTACAATATCTCCTAGCAAGAGCTGCTGTGTCCATTTTTGCAAGACGACTAGCTTTCACAATGATCCTGCTATCTAAACGATACTACAATACCCGTGGTCAACGAGATAAAATGTCTTGGTGTTTTATTTGACCGAAAATTGACCTTTCTTCCGCATATTTTACATATGCGGAAGAAGTGTGAGCGATCGCTTAATATCCTCAAGGTGTTGTCAAATACATCTTGGGGTGCAGATCGCTTGTCACTCCTTCGGGTCTACCAAGTACTCATTTTGTCTCGTATTGACTACGGATGTGTTGTATATGGATCTGCTAGGTCTTCCGTTTTACGCAGATTGGACACTGTGCATCACTCTGCTTTGAGGATATGTTCAGGAGCATTCCGCACATCACCCGTCCAGAGTCTTTACACGATTTGCAAACAATTGCCTTTAGACCTGAGATGAAGGCAGCTGTCTCTCAATTATTACGCTAAAATTATGTCTGATATTCAACATCCTTTACGATCCTTGGTATATACTCCTGCCTTGAAGAGATTATATGATGCGCGTTCCTATAGCATCCAACCCTTTCTCACTCGAACTAAAGATCAACTCCACTTGACAGACCTATATGATGTCCGTTTTATCAAAACGGACTTACATTCACATCCACCCTGGCATGATCCACAGATTAATATTATTAATCCATTTGCTCAGTTTAGAAAATCGGACACAACCTCAACCATTTTTCAACAGCTTTTCTTTTCACATCGCTGTCAGTATTCATCATACACGCCTGTATTCACAGATGGATCTAAAACTGCAGGACATGTTGGCTGTGGCGTATTTTACGCTGATACCAGTTATGGTTACAGCCTTCATACGTCCTGCTCCATCTTTACAGCTGAAGCT
>JAPDSC010163094.1:0-19417 GCA_026290005.1 Latrodectus geometricus
AAATATGATGAAATAAATTTATGCAAAGAGAAATTATACCTTACAGTATTGGATATTCTTATTTATTTTCATATATTGAAAATGTGAAACTGTCTAACAATCAGATATCATGTAAAATCAAAACTAAACATGGAACACTTTTATCTCAAGATTAAGTTGATACAGTGAAAATTTAGTATAATTTAATAATTCATTGAAAATTAAATTATACTACATTTTTAATAGTTTAATCTAGAGTACATAGGTGTTATGCAAAACAGTTCAGATTCATACGTCAAATATGTTTAAAAGTGTGGAGCATATTTCTTAAAAAATGAGATTTAAGCACCAGTGTTGCACAAACTTAAATTGTTTAATGTGCAATTCGAATACAGTTTGTCAAGTGATGAATGTTAAAATAAGAGCAAATAAAAGTAAACAGGTAAAAAAAAGCCAAACTTATAAGAAAATAAAATAGTTTTCACAGTGTTATGTAAATAGTTAACGTGATCTTTAAACTTTCTATATATAAATGGAATTTTTCTATGTATCAAGTGCATAGTATTAACATAAAATTATATATTAAACTTTATATATAAAACTTCATAAAAATTAAATATTTTTAAACGCAAATAAAAATAAATATTTATTAATTTGATTCAAAAATGCTATTTTGTTTTAAGCAGTAAAATAGTTTTTAATCAAACGTCTTTAAGTCATCATTCTGAAATCATGAATATTTAAATTATTAATATTCTTATTAGCAAGCTATCTCAAAAGCCATTTAGATTTATCAGAAACATTTTCCTATAATGCGCAAAAATATAATAAATATTATTAATATGAAAATATTCAGGTTGTATATGTTACTTTCAATGTATACTATTTACAATTTTAAAACAATTTATTATGTGAAATCAAAGAATAAATTGCAAAGAAAAAAATTAATGAGACATTAAAATTTAATGAACATTTTTACATATTAGAGGTGTAAATAGTGTAATTTATAAGAAATTAGTAAACCAAATGGATGCAAATAATAATTGAATTACATCTAGAGTGATACATAAAATGTAGTTTCATTTATGTAATCTGCGGATATATTGTATTTAATTTATTCTTGCAATTGTTAGTATATGTTCATTTAAATGATAAGATGAAAGAAACAGTAAAAAGATAACTTATCCTTTGTAACTTTGACTGTAATCTGCATAATCGGAATTTCTTGATTCTCTGATTATTTTGATTTTACACTTGGTTGATCAAAGCCAGTGTGGCTACCCACAATGCAAAGGGGCATTAAAGAAATTGTGAAAAAATAAAGAAATTTCCAATAGACAGTAAAAGATACACATCAGTTAAAAAAAAGAATAAAAATGTCTTCCGAAAATGATATAAAAAATTTTACTTTCATTGATTTCCAATAAAATGCAATCGATAGTCTGAAGAAGACGTAAGAAAATGCTTTTTACTTGTCCTGATAGAACAAAAAAAAAAGTGAAAGGGGAAAAAACCGATATTGGAACCAGGTCGCAATAAAGTTAAATCTGTGTATGACTGAAAAGAACATTTTTTTTCCTTCCGAGGAAGTGAAAGCCCAGAAATCTGATAAATGACTTTTCCCTGGCGTATTTTTTTCACGGCCACGCTGCTTTCATTCGAAGAAGCGTTAGAGAGCACGACCTGTTGGTGATTTTTCGCTTTCTCCGCTATTTTTTGCATGATTTTCGGTCTTTTATCAATTTGATTTTGGCGAAGAATGGGGGAATTATACAGATGGAGTTATTAATATGCGATGAGAGTGATGCTGACAGTGCCAAATAAATGGAATATGATAGTTCCAGTGCCTTTTTTATCATTTCAAATTGCTGCTAGAGCAAAAATGCTGAATTAAAAGTTATGTACATTAAAAAATGATGGAATGTGACATAATTTATAGTTGGGATTTACGCTCGTAGAAAATTGAAATATAATAGATTTTATGCATATTAAAACATGGTATTCAATCATTCGTAAACAAATGTTTAATTTCCTATTAATGATCAATTTGAAGAGTTGATTTGATTCCATTGTTGTTATAAATACGACCTGTAAAATAGAAATGGATTAAAAGACCATCCATTGTACAAACTTCTTACAAAGAGATTAAAATTAATCATAATTATAGTTGAATTTTTTCCCGTATCAAAATATTATCAATTGAATTATAGAAATAAAAAAATCGATTCTATAAAATTGTATGTAGTTAATTTAAGACCTTTTAATTTATTGGATAATGTAATTATATCATGATATTAAAATGTTTTTTTTAAATACAATAATTAGTTTCATACTATAAAGTTTATTTTGTATAATATTTTTGCTCAAATTAATTTGATTTTTATAAATTATGTTATATATTAACTAGACTATTTTTCAAATAATCTTAATGATTATTTAAAATTAATTTGAAAATACTAAATAAATTATTAAATATTTCAATCTATTATTTGTTCAACGATAAAATACCTTTGACATATTTATTAAGTTATAAAAATTAACTAAATTTAATAAGAAATGGGAATTTCTAAATTTAATAAGAAAATATTTAGTTTATTACTAAATTAATAGTAGTTTTCAAAATAAATGTTCCCTTACTAGAAATTTTATTATAATCTTATTGTTAAAAATTTAGTTTAGCAGTCACAATATATTAAATTTTGCAAAGAAGAAATTTTACTGCATTATTGTTTTAATAATTTATTATATGCAAATTTATTTGACATCTTACACTTATAATTTATTATCAATAACTTGTTATAAGATTTCTTTGATTTGGTTATTTTTGAAGTATTAGATGATATATATTGTAGAGATCAATTATACATGACGGTTGGATGCAGAATGTTATGATAAGGTTAAAATGAGGTTAATCTTACAACTAAAAGTTATATTATTTTTATCTATAATTAAAATCTATTTTTAATAAATATTATGTGAATGAGCATTTATCAGTGATAATTAACTCTGACTTTGTTACCTAGGTAAAATACGAGCTAAGTCACAATTAAATCTCAATATTTTCTCTGAATTAAATTTTACATTCTTATCATATTATATATTCTTATCTATGTAAAGTTCCTTGATTAACTATTTATTTTTAACTTAAGCAAAAGATAATATTTTTTATGTCCAATATGTAGTACAATCGATTTTATACTGAGATGATGAGATTTCAATCTCGGCACATTTTAAAATAATTTTAGCAGTTTACTCAAACATAATTAATTCATGTTTAAAGTTTTCTATTAAAAATATATTTAAGCATAAATGAATATATCTAGCCCGAATGTTTTTTATTTTTCATTTCATGAAAAATACAATATGTTTCATCAGGTAATATAAAATAAAGCTAGACGGTCAATGCCTTGTACTAAAAACTAAAGCATCTATAATTTGTTAATCAAATACAGTTTAAATTTTCAATTAATTTTTTAAAAATTCAATTTTTGCTAAGGGTTTTTATACATCCGTTGAAAAACTAATTTACATAATTAAAGTTCCATTAATTATTAACTTATTCATAATACCAATTTTGTTATCAGGCACAAAAATGTGTGAATTATTAACAAATATAAAGTATTTTATATAAATAAAAATACTTCTTAAGATAAAATGTTTTGAAATGTACAATATCAATTACAAAGCTCTGATAAAACGTAATATGGAAAAGAATTTGCATAAAATTTCAAGTATAATGATTTTTTTTTTTGTTTAACATTCTAAAAATTATTTTTTAGTTTAAAAATGTTCTTAGTTATATAGTTTCGTAATTAGTCTATGTAAGCTTCTTTTTGCAAATTATCAATACTTTAAAATCATAAGATTATAAATGCATGTAAATTCACTATGACAGATTTGCTTAAACTTGATCTATTATAAATTCGGAATTTACATATTTTGCCATCTAGAATTTTTGCAAAAATTTAAATAAATTTTATGAATAATTCGTTGGTACAAATACACAAATTTAAAATAAATCTAAAACTTAATTAAAACAAATTTTTAATATTATATTTGGATTCACGTGTTTTTAGAAAAATAGCATTGTATAGTATAGACTGAATGAAAATATAATATTATAATATATCTTTATACGATGCGAAAATTAAACATAAACCATGCATTCTCTCAAAATGTATTTATAAAAGTGTTAAATATTTTGCTAGTAATCTTGGTATTGCTTCTTAATATATATACATATATATATACATACATAATATTTTATAGAAAATATATTTCATATAAATACAAATATATTTTACTTTGGATTTTATCTTATTCTAGATAAAGTGCATTTATCAATAAAGATACTTGATTTAAAAATGTAATTATTTTACCAACATCTTACACCATTGATCTCCTATTTCCTCAAAAAATATTTTACAAAATAAACTTTATCCAGAATAAGATAAAATCTAAAATGACATTCATTTGTATTTTAAATTAATGAAAAGTAACGTAGACAATGTTAACAAATTTTTGACATTAATTTAAAATAATTTATTTTATAAAGCTAAATAAGAAAATTTTCACAGTAATTGAAAACAGTGATATCAAAGAAAGAAAAATTGTTGAATTCTGAAGCACTTGTAAACACAATTATGTAAATAACATTGATTAGCTAATAAATTAATTAATTATTTACTAAAGACGTGTTAGTATCAGATATATTCCTTTCAAACTACTTATCAAAAAATTCATTTGTAAAAAGTATTTATGATTTTTAAATAATTATTATGATTTTTAAATATTATTAATTAAGCCATATATGTGTATGTGTCAGGTAAAGGAGGAATTTAGTTTATTATAATTTAATATTTTGTGATTAAAAAGAAATATTTAGTATGATAGTGGTTCATTATTGAAAATTCTAGTTTTATCAACTCTAAATAACCTAACTTTGAATTCTATATAATTAGTTGATTTTAGGATTGAACTAGAAATGTAAAGCAATAAGTATGTTTATAATCTACACACCGGAAATTATATTTGAAAAGTGTTATTATTATTATTATTATTAACAGTTATTTTCTTAAAATTGACATCTAAATAATTTCAAATAAAAGTTTTTAATGTGTACTTTAGTCTAAGGAAATTTTTAAAATAAATTATGACACACATTGATTTTTCAGATTATATAAAAATTTGGTTCGAAACAAATGTATAAAAATCTAATATATGAAATTTTATTTATACAATATCTCTTTAAATAAGTTTTATATTGACTTTCATTTAGGTTGGAATCTCTTACATAATATTTTGAAATTATCTTTTAATCAATTAATTATACAGAAATTATACACAAGATATTTTTTATAAATACAGGGTGGCGCACGGCAGACGGATGGATATCAAAAATCAATGAAACACAAAATATTAAAGAACAACAATATTTTTAATTGTGTTCATATACACTGACAAGGGAAATTAGAGTTTAGACAGTTTTGAATAAAATATCACCCAAATGGCACCCCTCAAACTCCACACATTGCATACGCATTTTCCTCAAACTGTCATGGACTCTTTCCAGCATTTCTATAGGAATCTGTTGGATGATGGCCTGAATGTTGCATTTAAGGGCTTCCAGGGTTCTAGGGCCGTCGTTGTAGACGAGGGATTTTAGGTAGCCCAACAAGATATAATCACAGGGGGCCAAATCCGGAGACCGCGCTGGTCAGTGCAAATCGTCTCGCTTGGAAATGATGCGCCCAGGAAATCGGTCAAGCAAAACATCCATACAAACTCTTGCCGTATGAACCGTGGTCCCATCCTGCTAAAACCAGATGTCATCCAGGTTCATCTGCTCAAGTTCAGGCAAGGAAAATGTCTGGATCATATTGAGGTAACGTACAGAAGTCAAAGTTGCCGCTCGATTATTTTCTTCAAAAAAGTAGGCCCGATGATCATCACCCTCGACAAAGCACACCAAACTGTGACTCTGTCAGAGTGTAGGGGCCTCTGGTGGAACTTTATAGGGTTTGTCCCCCTCCAGTAGCGCATGTTCTGTTTATTTACACAACCGCTGAGGTGAAAATGTTCCTCGTCAGAGAAGAAAACAACAGTCTGGAGGCAACGAGGCAAGCGTGTTTTCGCTATTGCATTGACATTCTTCATAATACAGTGGTTTTAACTCTTGAGCAACAACCTTCTTATAGGGTTGTAAATGGAGATGTCCTTTGACGAGTCTTTGAAGAGAACGTCTTAGAATTCCAAGGACGCCAGCCTGTTTATGAAGGGAACGCCTAGGAGACTGCTCAACCACTGCTCGATCTCCATCGATGTTTTCCGGGATTGAGACAGTTCTGCTAGGACCCCTCTTCTTATCGAGGACACATTTCCTGTGTCCCTAAAGGCTTTCACCCGCGCAAGAATTCTGTTTCGATTGGAAACTCGACCGCGAGGGGTGATGTGGAATTCTGAACGGAAAGCGCACTGCACGTCGACAATCGAACGGCCGTTTGAAAAATATGCTTCCATGCAAAACATACGCTGCGCTACAGACCATTCCATCTTGTGAACTTACCTTGATATGGAGACAAATTTCCAATGTCGCTCTTTCGAACCACGTCTCTTTCGAGCAGCTCCAACGGTTAGGAAACAATGGCCTTTTCCAAATCCATCCGACTGCCGCGCGCCACTTTGTATTTCAATTGGTGCACTAGTTTAAAAACTAACTTGATAATTTACGATTTTATAGCTTTTAAAATGCAATATAATTCAAACAAAACAAGTTTAAGAGTATGAAAACATTACTTTATTCACTCTAAATAATTTTGCTTATTGTGCATTATCCTATCATTTAATCAATATAGGTATTTATTTATTTATTGCAGTGTATTGTGGCAGATCAAATAGTAATTTTTGAATGATTCGTAGATATTTTTGTTGGAAAATAAAAATAGCAAATATAAATTAACATTTTCCCCCTTCTAACTATTTATTAATAACAACATTATACAACGAAGAATATATTATCATATTATTGTGCAAAATCAAGATCAACTATAAATTTTAATTACTTTAACTAGCTGAAGCTCTCTGTTAATTGAAAAGTTTCTAATCAAGGTAATTTAAAAATTCCTCATCAAGATAATAATCACTTCTAAAATAAAATATGATATATGCATTAAATAAGGTTTTTCAATCCTAATTAGATATGTTCTTAAGAACATAAAATAAATCTATATTGCTATTACATATTCATATTAAACAGGCCGTGGTGGTCTGGTTGGTTAGGTCATCGTTCTCGTTGCCAAAAGGTGGTGAATTCGAATCCCGGCTAAGCCGAAGATCCGTCGTGTTTACTAATGGCCACTGGGGCACTTAAAATATGTCGGGTCGCAATGTCCTTCATTGCAAATTAATACCTCTGTGGGTGGTTGGAGCCAGAATTTGGGTCTTCACTGTTTTCATTATCTAAGTTGGAAGATTCAGATGGTTCTGCCATCAATGAGCCAATAGTCGTACTTCCACCTTCGTATGAGGGTGCTCTATTCAAAAACGGAAGACGCTCTCTCTCTATCTGATTTCATTCACCTATTTTGGCGCAGCTTGTCCTCATTGGACTTTGCGCCATAAAACCCAACCCAACAACAACAACATCATTCACCTATTCTCGAACGAGCGGGCTTGGCGTTGCCAAGTGTCATCAGAAACAACAACAACATAAAACCAAAAAAAAATTATATAATTTTAATTTTAAATTAAAACATAAAAAATGTTGTTAAATAGTATTTGATATTGAAAAATAATGAATACTTGAACTTTTTTTTTTAAATATTAAAATTACTCTGCATCTTAAAACTATTACTATATTTTGCATGTTTTAGAGATTTGAATGATCAGACTGATTATTATATATGTATTAATGAAACATATAAATTGGAAAGATAGATTATTGTTTGCGGTATATTCTAAACTGTCAAATTTGTTTTAAAATTTATTAGATATTAATTGCCCATTATTATCTCATAAGATGGATAACATGTTTTCCAATTCTTTTGGTTAGTATTACTCCTTAAAGCACTATTTCCTGTTTATCCATGAAAATTTTTACTATCCATACAAATTGTGTTTAAAATTTAATAATGAATTAATTAATATTTATAAGTACAGTTACTAGTACGCTGAAAATATTTATCATCTTACAAGAAATGATGGTTGATTTTCTGTAATACGCTTCATTTTTAAATGTTAAATTTCAGGATAAAAATAAATATAAAAAAAAATATTAAAAATAAAAAAAATAATAAAAATTGACCAAGTTATTTCAATGGAAAAGTACTAAATTAAAAAAAAAGATCTAAAGAATTATTGTTTGAACTTATTAAAAATAAATTAATTAAAACAGGCAAAATTAATTTCATTTGACAATTCAAGTACAGAGTGAATTAAATTATTTTAATTCAAATGAATTTCTCAAGAGGTTACTTATGTGTTTTGCTTTCATTTCAATTAAATGAAAATGTCATTTTGAGTGATTTTTATCAAATATATATAAAAACAGCTTAATTTCAAAATTTTCACTTTCCATTAAATAAAATTCTTCATAGAACATTTCTTGTTTAAAAGCAATAAAATTAAAAGCACTTTTTATAATCCTGCATCAATTTCATTTTAGACATCATTTCTAGAAGTTATATTAAAATGATATCTAAAATTTGTTCTTTAAAATAAAGATATTATTAAAAGGAAATACAAGGCAATAAAAATTCATTTTATCTCAAACATAAAAATTCTGCAAAAATTTTATTAATTTGTCAAGTTCTTATTAGATATATCAGGTTGTTTTAAATATATAATATTATCATTAATGTAGAAAAGTAATGTATAGGATAATGATGTTATTTTATATTATAAGACAATAAGGAAATTAAGAAATTTACAGTTGTTTTCAGCAAAGAATGAGCCATAGGCACATATGATTTTAATATGATAATTATTTTGAAGACAAAATTTACTTAAAAATACGTTCTTCTGATTAATTATTCATCTTCTATGATTAATTTTTAATATTTACTAAAAATAAAATAACAACTAAAATTAAATTAATCTTGATGTAAACGGCATATTTTTTTTTATTTTCTGACTCTTACTTGTGAGGTAAGTCTACAATTATAATGCTAACAAAAATTGTTTAATTTTCATTTTGTAACAACATTCAGTGTTATAAGCCACTTTTATGCTACGCAGAACTACAAAAATCTCAAAAAAATTATTAGTTCTATATATTAAGCTATTGTATATCTTTATAAAATATAGAGTGACTTAAACAAAACTAATTTCTCAACAATGGAATCATTTTAAAATATCGAAGATTTATTCAAAGATGGTTTTTACCAAAATAAATAATTTGTTTTTAAGTAATTATCATTAACTGAGCATGCTCACATCTCGAGATCAATGAATAGTTTTGATACCGTGAAATATTTTCAAAACATGCTAATTCTCTGCATCAAAAATAATTAAAATCATACTCATTTTATTTAAATTACTGTTACCAATTTCACAAGTAATCGAGTGAGTAGAAAAACATATATATATATTTATATATATATATATATATATATATATATATATATATATATATATATATAATTCATAGTTAGGACACTTATCACTTATTTGAAATTTTAACTTCAAGATATTTTAAGATTATTAATGAATACATATTTATTAGTGAGCAAAATATAGTAGAGGAAACGTAAAATACGTAAATGAAACTTGTTAAAAATATTACATTTTAAATAGTGTCTATACTGATTTATTTAAGTTTATTGAATGTCAATATTTCTCAGGCCATTTTAAATTATTTAATTGAGAAAAAAGATTAATATGTTAAAATTCATTTTTTTATTTACCATATTTTTTTTTTGCTTTCAAATTCGAATTTTCATTTACAATTTTTTTAGAGATTAGGTAAAAGTATTTTTATAACGTTTATAAATTTGTAATGCATGTTTATACTATATAAAACTTTATTTGTTTTGAAATTGTTGCAGATTTTGTAGTTCTTTTCTTTCCACATATTAATTTTATTTCCATTTTTACATTTTAAGTTAACACATTTTAATAAATATGCGTAAATATTACGGAAACAAAATGGTAAGTTTGAGTTAGTTCTTTTAAATATCTAAATTTTTTATTAATTTTATGGAAAATTTAGTTTTCCTTATGCATATATAAAACACATTCTTTTCACAATTGACAGAATTTATTGTAAAGTAACAGAGTAATTTTTTATACAGATTTATTTAAATTCAGAAACATAAATAAAACTTAATTTATAACACTAAAATGTAAATTCTTTATTGGTTAAAATAATACGTAAGGAACTTTAGTTATTGGTTAAAATAATATGTAAGGAACTTTAGTAATTTCAAGTTATTATACATAATAAGAAGTGGTGTTTGGAAAAAAAGAATTCGTTATAAATTCTGTCGCTTCATAATTTAATAAAACATATTATCAGTGCTCATATCAGTATTTTTATAAGTGCAATTATGATAACATTCATTGTTTTAATAGGTATTTTATGCATAAAATTTATTATATATAAATTTAATATGATAACAGTTGATTTTATGTATTGTTAATTGAAAGTAATTGAACAATATATTTAAAGAAATATTGGATTTAAACCACTTAATGTTCAATTGAAAAAAAAATGACAGACATATTTCTGTGTTAGATAAATTACTAATTACTTTACTTAAAGAGAAATAACCTAAAGAAATTAATTAATTACTTTAAGTTATTTATTTCACATTAATTATCAACAAACATGAAGTTATTTCTTTGAATATGATTCTATTTGGACCAATTAAAGATTATGATCTTTGGAGCAATAAAATAACAAGAAGAAATGAACTTAATCAAATTAGGGAATCAAATGAATGTTTTTATTGCTTTTCAAAGTTAGTGTTTCTACATAATTCCTCTTTTATCTCAATGGAGTGTTAAGAATCTATTGGAAAAACAATGATTGCCAACTCCATGCTGTAGTAAATAATATTGGAATTCTTTCATTGAAAAAAACCTAATAGTCAGATAACGAAATGCGTCTCGTTTTTCCTGAAAACATATGAGATAAACATTATAAGAGAAATAATGTGTTTCCTTTTAAGAGAAAACCGAAAGAAATATTTGTTTTGATCAATATAAGCAATAAAGACAATTCTTGTTTCTATGTATAAAAGTAAAGTAGAAATTAATTATCTTAGACCCTTAACTAAATGAATATTTTTTATAAAAAGGGAAATGTCTCAAATGCCTCTATATATTTATAACTGCAACAAATTATATTCCTAGATTAAATAAAAAAAATCATCAAGAAAAAAATAATGTCATATGTTTTATGTTTCTAGTAGATTTTTAATCAAAAACAGATTATTTTATGAATTTTTATTACATAAGTTTTAATTTACGAATATAAGTTGTACCAAATATCATGAAAGTTTAACGCATGCAAACATTTGTTGAAGTGCGAATATTTCATACAAATCATTTTAGCTGTTAACCTTTCTCAAATTTACCAATAAAAATTAAAATCAAATCATGTTATACATATTGCACATCCATAAATGTAGGGTTTCATAAAATTATTTAACCATTTTTATTCTTGAAATTCCCAAAAAAATGATAAAGCATTTTTTAAAAAAAATATTTTAAATTTAAGGTGAAAATACAAAAATGTAAAACAATACCTTGTTCATATTTCAATTCAGTAGTATGCTGTTAATTTGCTCTACATTTCTATTCCATCTTTGAGCATGGATGTTCTAAATAATTCGGTATCTACTTTTCGGTAAATTAAAGTCTGTGTGTCCAATTGAATCCCGGGTGCGTAACGAAATCCTCAACTAAACGATATCATTCATGGTAAAGAAACTATTTTACGAACTAGAGCAAAATATAGAAAATACGCGTTCGTTGTATTTTCTAATACATTCATACACTTTTTCTAATAAATTTTTATAAAAATTCTTTACTTAAAAATGGTTTATATGGCGTGTAATATATCTTAAAATTTAGGAAATATATTTGCTCATATTTTCTATATGAAATTCTAGCTAGAATTGTATAAAAATCTCCATGAACATTAGTTAAGCAGTTTACGTTAATGGCTTACAACTCGAGCATGAAAGCTCTAATGATACATAGGGTAAATTTTAAGCAGTAGTCATATCAGCTCTCTGGTGCACGAAGTTAGGCTACATAATCAACTATACCAAAATTATTCATTACGAAAATAAGTTATGTTTTATCAGTAGTACTGTAAAATATAATTGATAGTATTTACTATTCTGATGCCGTCCAACCTGTCTAATGGTTAGCGTAC
Source organism: Latrodectus geometricus (assembly GCA_026290005.1). NCBI lineage: Eukaryota > Metazoa > Arthropoda > Arachnida > Araneae > Theridiidae > Latrodectus > Latrodectus geometricus. The sequence continues at coordinate 12,362 of JAPDSC010163094.1, forward strand.
CTGACTACAGATGGCTGGGACCTAGGTTCGAATCCTGGCTCGGGCATGGATGTACTTTCTCTCTCTCTCTCTTTCTTGTCTTTGTCCTTTCTTTGTGTGTGAATGGTTGCCTACCCTATAAACGGGTACCTATGTCATGTGTGCCCTGAGGAAGTCGGACCCCACACCTAATATGGTTCAGTTGGAAAAGTGGAGCAGCGCATCCCATATTGCCAGCCTGGCTGGCACACGGCAACAACAGCATCTATTCTGATCAGGCTAATTTCAAAATAGTTAGAAAAAATGTAATAAGTCTATTCATTTTAATTTGTAAGTTATTGCGTATTTATATGTATATACTTCAATCGCAATTCAAATATTTTTTTTTTAAATTTATTTATTTACAAAGCTTTTTTTATGTAACAAACCTTCTCTTATGTATAAAAATATGTAATTTTCTTCACATAAGAGAAGCTTTGTTAAAAGTAAATGATTGCTTAACATCTATAAAACAGAAGCATTGTATGGGAAGATTACTATAGGTTACAATTTCTTAAATTATTAAACATGTAAAAATTAAACATTTGTAATTTTATATTTATGAATCATTTAGGAGAAAAATATATTATTTAAGAGAGTTTGTTATTTTTAAAGCTTTCCATTCCTAAAATTATTTAAACAAACATCACTGAATGTGTACTATTTAACTAATACCCAAATTTAATTTACAATCATGCATTTGTGATGATTAAAATTGGCTTTCTTATATACATATCATTTGAGAACTGTCCAAAAATTGTCATCATAAGTAAGATGTTGAGAAACTTTCAAATTCATATACAATCAAATTATTTCCGTATCGAGCTATGATTATGCTAAAATATAAAACTTAAAACTGTGCAAGAAAATGATAACAAAATCAACTATTGATGACATATTTTTACTCAGAAAAATTCAATTACCAAAATTGTCTAATAAGTTGTATTTTTGAATCGTGACACTCTATTTGGCCATATACAACAATACAGGGCATTGAAATAAAAAAATATTTACGTTTAAAATTGTGATGAATTTACTAAATATACTTGTTAAGACAAGGAATATCACTGCTTATTAAACCATTTCTAAGTATGTATTAATATAATTTAATATTTATAAAAGTAGTTACATTTTCATATCACCACAAACATTGAGATATATAGGGAAACTCATTCATATTTCAATTAAATTCTTAAAGAAAAATTAACTTAATTTTAAATATAAAAGTGAAATAAAATTAAATAAATTGCGAAAAATGTTAATTTGAATACATAACAATTTGATAAACTTTAAAATTCATAAGCAATCAAATTTATTAGGTGGAATTCAATGATTATGCTAAATGTTAAAACCTAAAAACGCTCAAGAAACTAATAATAAAATCAACTATAGAACCTTAAATATTTTTTATAGAGGAAAATTCAGTTGTCATTATATTTATTAATCGTGACACTCTGGGCATTATAATTAAAAAATAGTTACGTTTCAAATTGTGATGAATTTACTAAATATACTCGTTGAGACAAAGAATATCACTGCAATGTTAAACAATTTCTAAGTATGTATGCATTTAATTTAATATCCATAAAATTTGATTTCTTTTCATTTTACCATAAAATTGAAGTGTAGAGTGAAATTGATTAATATTGCAATTCAATCATTTAATTAAATTAACTTAAAAATTTTTATATATATATATATATATATATATATATATATATATATATATATATGTGTGTGTGTGTGTGTGTTAATTCTATAAAATTAATTACAAAAACTAAAAAAATAAGAAATACTATATACCCATTTATCCATTTTGACACAATGTCTTAAGAAAAAATGTCACCACCCTAGTTGTCATAAAGTTAGTGGCACAAACAACTTCTTAAATCACACGTTCCAGCTTGAGATGAAAAAGCAAATCTCTCTTAACTCACAAGCAATTTAAGGCTGAAGAAAATAAAATGTCAATTCCCTAAGCAAAAGCAATTCAACTTTTTGTCCTCCCCCTACCACATTCAAGATAGTGACTTTCTAAAGTAAAAGATATTACAGATCTGCGTCAATTGAAGGGCGAAACGCTCCTCTTACACGCCATTCTATAACTTCAAATCAGTACTTGGTGCTTAGGATTTCGGGCGATAAAAATCGACAATTTCGTTTAGAGGCTTACACAGTGAGGGCTAGAACAGAAAAGAAAAGAGAAAATGGTGTATAAAAGGTCGATTATGAATGGGATGCGTCTTTCTTTATGTCACAACACCACTAAGTGCCAATTGTGATATCCTTTTTTGAGATTAATAGTCAAAAATATATTGTTTGTCTACAAGAAATAAATAATGCTCAGCATTTCCAAAACGCCCAAAACAGGATTGTTAGCTTATTATTTAGTTTATTTAATGTATAGAGAAATTCTGTATGATGATGAATAATAAATCTTATTTTCATTTTTTTAACTATTAAAATATTTTTAAAATAGGAATCTACTGCTCCAAAAATAGAAAATAAATTTTAAAAAAAATAGGAAGAAAATAGTTAATTCTGTTAAACTATATGTTAACGAATTAAGATTATTTATTGCATAGAGAAATTCTGCATAATGATGAATAATATATCTTAAATTTTCCTTTTTTAGCTATTAATATTTTATAATAGAAATCCACTGCTCTATAAATAAGAAAATAAATTTAAAAAAATAGGAAGAAAATTATTAATTCTGTTAAACGTAATGTTACCGAATTAAGTTTCTTTACTTTATAGAGAAATTCTGTATAATGATGAATAATAAATCTTAAATTTTCATTTTTTAACTATTAACATTTTATAATAGAAATCCACTGCTCTAAAAATTCGAAAATAAATTAAAAAAGTAGGAAGAAAATAGTTAATTCTATTAAACGATATATTAACGAATTAAGTTTATTTACTGTATAGAGAAATTCTGTATAATGATGAATAATAAATCTTAAATTTTCATTTTTTAACTATTACAATAGTTTTAAAATATGAATCCACTGCTCTAAAAATTAGAATATAAATTTAAGAAAATAGGAAGAAAACAGTTAATTCTGTTAAACGATAGAAAAATATAAATATCTTAGACAGAAATATTTTCATTTAATCTGAAGGCAGAATTTTAATATATCACAAGATTCTTTAAACATAATGAAAACTTTTAACATTTTCCTGATTAAATTAAATGGACATAACAATAAAAATTTCAAGAATGAAACATTTTCTAATAAAAAATACATAATAATTTAGACAGCAGAAATAGTTTATACCTTGCAGTTGATTATCACCAGTTTATGTCCCAAAAATTATTGATCAGATTTTGACCAGGAAGCATTGGTACTCACTTCCTAAATGCTAATGGAGTTGCTTCAGGTGGATTATCTTGGTTGAGGGATGCATGGTTTCTCATGCAAAAAACTACCAAAATGAATGTTTAAACCAAAATGTGGCGTGAACATTCACATTTAGAAACAAAGTAAGCAATTGATTTATTATAAAATATGATATGACGTTTCTGTAAGTCATCAAAATATGTTAGTTGTTCAATTATCATTTTAGAAGCTAAGTAGGTTCGTTAGACGATGTGTGCTGGCTCCATCTAATACCAATAAACGTTATTATTGATATTAGTTGGATGTATGTTACAGTTAATATGTAATATTTCAAAAAAAAATTGTTTTGCCACTGCGTCCAATCTTTAACACGCATTAAGGTACTTTAACATGACATTTCAGTTTCAGTCGGAACATAACTTAACTAATCTGTTTATATTTTTTAAATTCAATCTCGGTATTCAGTAGCACATGTTTTTTGTTCTGCCGTTGTTTCATATTCTCCATATCTAGCGATTGCTGGACAAGGTCCATGAGATTATTACAATCTTAAAGTCAAAATCATTAAAGGATTTCCTATTAAGTCGAGACTTGAAAACAATCCAAGATGTCTTCTGGGAATCATTTTCTGAAGCGTGTTTTTTGCATGTTTGAAAAATTTTCTAACCCCTATAGAAACAAATAGGCCATTAGGAAATCTGTAAAAAGCAGCTTCAACTCTTTTTGGTAGCCAGTGAGACCTAGAGAACCACCAAGACTAGTTCTTCTGAAAGAATTTCATAGCTTATTTAATAAGCAAAATATTTGATTTTTTTCTTTTTCTAAAAAATACGTTTATTATTAAACAATCTTTTCAATCAGCATAAATTATATTTTTAAATAAAGAGTTTGTTTCGTAGATAATGAATTTTTGATAATCAAATAAACAACTTTTCTACTTTTTATCTGTACTTTTATTCGAAACTTCATATTTAAAAACATGCCTAAATTATTGTAAATGTTTAGAAACATTCTTTTGAGTAAATTTTAATTGGCATTTTAAGGGTGTATGTTGTATTAGTTTATTTTTTTGAATTATTATGTACTCTTATGGATACAAGAATTTGTAGATAAAAAAATAATTATTACCTCTTGGAAAAGGGAAGTTTTTCTCAAGAAACATCTTATTAACACATTGACTGCCAGTCTCTAGAGATGGGGTTGATAGGTACTGCATTGACATCGAAGTAAATTGTACTCAGAAGCCAACATACTAATTATTGGAAATATGATTTAAAATTATTAATGAAATATGATTATTTTATATCTGTAAATTAAATATTTGCAGATAGTTTCTAATCATAACTCTATGCCCATACCAGCAGAAATATCCGACAAGCAATGCCAAATGAACAAGAGAATGAACAATCAGACGTAAATTTTCCCGCGCCAGCGCGTGACTGGCCATTGAAATATCACCCCACATCACGCGCTGAAGCGTGATTGACTTTTGATGATAGCGCAAATCCACGCGCTATCGCATGATAAGCAGTTAATGTGTTAAACTAATGCAAAAAAATAACATCAATAAAAATGCTTTGAAAACAAATGTAGATTAAAATACTTTTAAAATAATGATAAAACTTGCCAATTTAAAGTATTGAATACTTTAAAATCCCAAATTATTATAATAATTAAAAATATACAATTTTTTATACAATACAATGTTCGTAGTACGTCGACGGATCTCCATCGGACGTTTTCTCGCGTTTACCTGGTCTTAAGAGGACGTCCTCTAAATATCCTGAGGACCACCGATTGCTATCTGGGATGAATCCCAACTACATTTACCCTTTTTTTTATATATATATATATAAAAAAAAGGGTAAATGTATATATATATATATATATATATATATATATATATATATATATATATATATATATATATATATATATATATATATATTATTTTATAAAAATTGAGCCGATTTGCAATAGTTTTTACATTTTAAAGTGAGAAAGCGATACTGTGTCCATGACTTAAGATTTTATAAAAATTTCCACAACGCAAAAATTTAGTTACCAAGAGATTATTATAAAATATTAGTTTGGGGAACAAGAAATCCATTATTTTTACGTGAACTTTAAGTAACTTCTTTTGGATTCACTTTCTAGAAAGGTGTAAAGCAGGTTTCATGTAGATTTTTAGGTCTTGCACGTTACGACTGCTGACATGCGGTTAACTTCGATCATTTTGATATTTTATAGACATTTTCGACGATGCTGTATCCACATGCGAAGTGCATCTCTAACATCAAAAATACCCGAACGGAATCGACGAAACAAAAATTGTACGTAACTGGTTGTTACAGTCTTATATAGGACGATAAACACCTTTCACAATTTTAGCCACCTGGCTATCTTTTTCGCCGTAACAAGAGAAATACGAAAATGTATCGAATTTTCAGTTTGTTGTCTTCCATCTTTAAAACCTTGTACTCGTAACTGAATTAATTAAACAAAAACCGCAAGATGATATTTTAGTGTCAAATGTCACCTTTCCAACGAGTATAAATCTGAAATTGTTTGAAATATATCTGACTAGATATCGATCACTACAGACGTCTACCGAAAAAATAATGGATTACTTTTTCCTCAACATAATATATTTTGTAGTATTTTTTATTCATGTAATAAAGTATTCAAGAGTTTCTTTACTAGCCAAATTATTTATTTTTTTGTATTTAGCATTATACTATGTAATGATGCTTTTTGTAATGTTAATGACTTATTTATGCAGTGATCTCCCCAACTGTCACAATCTTTGTGTGACAAATATAACTAAAATTTTATTATTTTCTGTCAAAATAAAACTTAAAATTATTCATAAATTTATATATGAATTATTAATTTATTAATTTACTTGGCCATTATTAAGAGTTAATAAAAATATAATTTTAAAATAAGCGTCAATTCAATTAATGCATACAATAAATAAGAAATCCTGTATAATTACATTTACTATTACATAAAAGAGTAAAACTTAAATTGTAAATAAATTTGGTTTTTGTTATTCACTTTAAAATACTTTTGGAACTTAGATGATTTTTTGTGTGTGACACAACTTAATTATTTTTTAATCACTGAATAATTTAGTATTAAATAAATATTTCATTCAAAGTATCATTTATTTTAAATTCACCCTAAGTTTTTTAGATCTCGAAAATAGAATAGAACGTATTATGAAATGGAATAGTAATTTATTTATTTTAGTAATCATATTAGTTAGTATTTATATCATTATTGAATCCAATGATTTCTTATAAACATAAATTGATAATTTTTTTTAAATTTATTTTCCGAATCATCAATTCTAAAGAAAATCATTTTATAATTAGTTATTTTGTGCGTGTGTGCATGAGTTTTTATTATATTTGTCATAACATGAGTTCTCATATTTTCTAAAACCATTTAAATAACTTCTGACTTCTGAAACTTCTACTGTACCAGTTATGTATATTATATTATGTATATTACATTATATTATATTATTAGTATTATATTATATTATATTATTAGTATTATATTATATTATATTATTAGTTATGTATATTATGTATATTACAAGTGTCTATATTCCTATTGTGATCATTATATGCAGTTTTCTACATATATATATATATATATATATATATATATATATATATAT